>ML814009.1:67930-95116 GCA_009831015.1 Picea engelmannii | reverse complement strand
ATGCCCATGGAATCCTATCTCAAGAATATCTATAAAAAATAATTTTATGTTAGGTATAATTCATCGAAGTTAAGAAATTGCATGCATTCAAGCAATTGAGTTCTCAAATTTGAAAATTTCATACGTTGAACTAATTGACCCTTGCAAGCAAGTAATCTTGTCTTTTGATGCTTTCTTCATAACTATCTTTAATCAAACTCATTGTTTCTTGTGTTCATCTCTTAACTTGTTTTCTAATATACACAATAGGGTTAGGATCACCAAAAAACTCATAAATGTCACCATGGAAAGGCAAGGTAGAAGACTACAAACAACCACTAGTTAAGACGGATTAGAACAATATTAAACATTGATAAATAAATAAATAAAAGGCAACGTTGATTACCTATCCTGAACAAACCCCTATGCAGTGATCAACTTGCAACATAAACATGAGTATGTTAATTAGACTAAAATATGCATAAGATAAAACTAATATTCAAACACAATATTCAATAAATAATGACTATAAATTGTAAAACATAATTACCTCTTTCCTTAATGTGGTTGAAATTGTAATAGATCAATGTGTCATTTTCAAACACTTTCCTAAAATACCATTACCATATTACAAATGGGGAAGACTTGTCTAGAGAAATTGATGAAGAGGGAAGAGAATGGTGCAAGAATTGGAATTTCTAATTATGATAATGTGACACTAAGTTTTGATCAAGTATGTTTTGACATTAATTTTATTTGCAAAATAATTTGATAACATTTTATCTATTTGATGTGTATTCATTTACAACAAACCAATTTTCAAAGTGGGGAAACTTTAACTCTTCTCATGAAGGAATGCAAAAAATATATTAAACACACTTGGTTAACATCAATGCACAAGGATGCAAGGCTAGACATTCACATTTGATATAACTTAAAATGTGCATTCATGCACAAATCAACTAAAGCATATACTTTATTCTAAGCACTAACAAAGTAAATTTATTATATTCCTAAACATCATCATTGAAACATATACAATCATTTTCCCCACAGGTGCACCCCAATGGTTGAGATTCTTTGTAATGTGGCACGGGTTCAAACTTTGCATCTTCAAAAGTGAAATTGATGCCATGATCATAAATTGGGACGTGTTTAATGTTTGTGGACACATTGACACTTTTTCATGTGATGGAACTTGATAATTGAGTCATGTCTTTGGGATGAATAGTTGGGTTGAAATGATTCCATGGGGTACATGTAGTCCATTTAGCCACAAACATTTCTATTTCGAGTATGCTCTTCTAGTTGTAGATAGGAAAATGGGTGTCAATGAGGTTGGTAATAATTTTATTAATGGAATTTTTAGATTTGGCAATGATGGATGTAATGGTGCATGGGGCATTCAAAATCATGTCTACAATTATATTGGTTTTATTTTCCCATTGGCCATAGTTGACTATATTGGTGAGGATATGGGATGAATCAACATAAACATCAAAAGGAGGACAACCATTAGTTGAAAAAATTAGCTATACAATACACAATCCTTATTTACTTTCCCGTCCATGTGATAGAGCAAGAAAATGATTATTCAAAACTATGTTTCCTAGTGGTTTTCCTTTTAGGTGTATCATGGTAGGGTTACTTTTTACAAGAGCTTGCAAGGGTGCTAAATGTATATCATGACCAGTTGATGAAAGGAGGTGTGTGAAATGATATAATCCACTAAAAGAGCCATTATTTCAACAATTTTTAAATTTTGTAGCAAAGGCTCAAGATTTGCAAAACCACACTTTTTGGAAACAAATTCCACTCATCCAACGAACTGTCTGATAACTATGAATTTTCTTTACCTAAAATACTTGCTAAACAACAAGTTGAAGTTTACAAACAACTCTATCCAATGATGAAAATTACTTTTATCATCATAATACAAAGTAAATCATGAGAGAAAATCTTTAATATCCTCCATAGTCCAATATTAATTATGGTTCAGATGAAATCTATCACTTTTTGAGGAGGATCATTGTCCACCTTCCGTATGGGCCTTGTGGTGTTTAAAATAATTGTTGCCAAACTTGGATCCCACTTTTTTTGCTTCAACCCGAGCTTCTCGCATTTTTTATGGGTTTCTTTAATGCGAGCTCTCATAATGTTTATATGATTATTGGAATATGAATAGGGTATCCCTTAGGTAGAATCCTTTATCTTCATTCAAAGACCTCTCTCATGGCCAGTGGATTGGTTCAACATAATTGTGTTCTTCTTTATAAAAGTTAACTATTTCACTTAGCAAGTCGATAAGGATACCAAATGCTCATTCTTCCGTCCCTTTGTTTTTAATACTTTTTCAAGCCATACTCACTTCAAAAGATGGTTAACGTAAGGATTAATTAGTTCACAACATTTAGTTTAAACATTTCTTAGTGAGATTAATTGATCCATGATGAATTCATGAGTTTAAATTAGCTTAAATTTTTTTGTACACACACTAGTACAAAATTCACTAATGTTAGTATCCCACCTCTTTAAATCCATCTATTACACCATAAATCGATCATACTCTCAATCTTGCCTAAGATCCAATGCTAATCCTGCTTGAAGTAACCATTAGTTTTCAAAATAAAACCTAAGTATTTTAAAACAACATCTAGATCTATTGGAGTAAAATGAAACAATTGTAATGTACCTAGGGAGGATAATATGGGGTACTTAGGGAGGCACCCAAGGGGATAATGCATGTAATGTGGCCATAATAATGAAATAGGCCCACTATGTAATTAAAAAGAAATAATATAATAATAAGGGGTAGTTGGCATAGACCCCTAGGAATACTCATTAGAAAGTATAAATACACATGAGTATCATTGTATTGGAGAGGTGTCAGATTAATTTTATTGTAGCAAGCATGGTTTGTGGAGTAATTCCTTCGATAAGGAGTAATTGATGGTGTTACCCTACCTTAAGGGTCCTACTCTTTGTATTCTTGTGTTGTTCATGGTACTTTTTTTTTTGTATCCTTGGAGTTTAAGGGTTTATATTTAAATTTTTATGGTTTATTATCTCTTTTATTTATCAAGGTTTACTATAAGTGGTATCACAGCTCTTTCTTGGGCACAACGCATGATTTTTTTTTCTTTTTGCAGAGTTTTGACAGAAAAAAATAGGATGGAAGAATTTGGGTTGATTTCTGAAACTTTTTGTGAATAATTTTAAGAAACCAACCATATATCCAAGTTTTTCTCAAAAAAATACCCAATTGTTTAAAAAAAAATGTCCAAAACGAAGTTAAGGAAGTAGAGATATCATTGATTTAAAATATTCCCTTTTTAGGGTTTTTTTTTTTTATGGTGATGACCATGAATTTTGCAAATTGGATATCTTTTTACAGAGTGCACATATTTCAATCAAACAAGTATTAATGGATCCAAAGAAGCCATGGAATTTCATAATTGGGGTCATAATAGCCAATCCGAGAAGTATAGAAGAAGTTATGATCATTTTACATTTTCAACCTCAAATTATAACTACATAAAGGAGCTCCATTGAAAAGTAAGTGATTTATTCAAACCCTAGTTATATTTTTGGGTTTTCACAAGAAAAATGTGTTTTATAGGGAAAACTACTAACTGTAGTATTATAGAATATATAAAATGGTGAAGTTAAATACGCAACAATTTGGAAAGAGGGTATGTATAGTCATTTGAGAGATGAACCGCTTATATGGTGTAATTCATTGGACTTGCTCAAAATATATAAAATTTTAGATGAAGAATATGAAAGACTATTTTTAGATAGGTGGTCTCATGTTGGGAAGAAGGATAAAAAAAACACAAAGGATTTGTTTTCATGCACAAATTTCATATTATAGGTTAAAGGATGTATTCAACAGGAAAATGATATTATTTATGTAAACCCTAGTAGTAAGCATAACTTCATCAATGTTAACTTGGCTAAAATATTGCAAGTACCCACAAAGAATATTCAAAGCACACTAGTTGTAGGTGAAAATGTTCAATTTTTTAAAGATTTGAATATTAACATGGATAAATATGTGTTGCATTTAGATTTTTATGCTAAATATATGGATGATGTGGATATTTTTTTGGGATTTCCTTGGATGGACTTAGTTGGTACAGTCAATATTAATGTGCAAAATAAGTTTTTGAATCTATGGTACAAGAAAAATAAAATTATATATGCAGGATATTTCTCTTAATAATCAAGAAGGGCCCAAGGGGGCACTAGAAGAAGTCCTTGGAGGGAAACAAATTGTAACACCTAATGACACATCAGATGAAGAGTCTAGGGTTGAATTGGAATAAGAGCCTACATAAGCACTTGAATAAAAGAATCAGTACGGGCATAAAAATAAGAAGAATATAAGGAACTACATGTTGAAGATTCAAAGAAAGAAGAATTGATAGTTAAGGTTGTTTTATATCGTCATTCCCACCACACAGAGAAATAATGGCCCTCAAGGACTAGGCATGAGAATTAGAAAACTTACTATGAATCAACATGGAACTAGAGAGGCAACCAATATGGAGGCACATGGAGGAATAAAAGAAATGCATGGAGATACCATAGTAGCACAATGAAGACATGGATCCCAAGATGAAACTATAAAGATCGAGGGAAGGCCATAGTTGGATCCCATGTCCACATTTCACTAGGATAGATGGATGCTAGTGCATGGTACAAGTTGGCTATGTTGCTCAATAGGTCATATTATATGGCTTCTTCCCATGTTTCGAAGACAAAACATGCCAAGGGGGATGAAATGCAATGTACCTAGGGAGGATAATATGGGGTACCTAGGGAGGTATCCAAGGGGATAATGAGTGTAATGTGGCTATAATAATGGAATATTACCACTATGCAATTAAAAGGAAATAATATAATAATAAGGGGTAGTTGGAATAAAACCCTGGGAATACTCATGAGAAAGTCTAAATACACATGAGTATTATTGTATTGGAGAAGTGTTAGATTAATTTTATTGTAGCAAGAATTACTTGCAGAGTGATTCCTTCTATAAGGAGTAATATATGGTGTTACCCTACCTTAAGGGTTCTTCTCTCTATATTCTTGTGTTGTTCATGGTTAATTTTTTGGTATATTTGGAGTTTAATGTTTTGTCTTTGAAGTTTTATGGTTTATTCTCTCTTTTATCTATCAAGGTTTACTACAAGAATAAGCTTAGAACCTATTAGTTTTCCTCCCTAATTTTGTTATAGTTGATTGAACACTTGTGTATGTTAATCTCCATCCTAGTGTTCTTGCTATAAACATGTAAAATTTCCTTTAACTTCTTTCCTTCTTCAATTGAACCATTGGTGAAGAGTAGTACATCATCAATAAAAAGAAAATGTGTAAGTTGTTCGTCCCCTCTTAAATTGACCCCTTTAATACTTCTTAGTCTCTTTTCTTCTTAAACAACTCTCCTTAGGCCCTTTACCTCCATTATAAATATGTAAGAAGACAAGGGGTAGCCTTGTCTTATCCCTCTAGTAGGTCTAAATAAAGTGGTGGTTTCCCCATTAATAAATAAATCAATAAAAAATAAAGAAACACATCCCATAATATAGTTAACGATTTGAAGACTAAAACTAGTATGAATTAGCAGCAATCTTATATAGAGCCAACAAGTCATGTTAAAGGCCTTAGAGAGATCTAGTTTTAATATAATGGATGGAAATTTACTCCCTCTAATGGAATGTAGACCCTCTTGAATACTTCTAATGGCCTCACATATATGTCTACCCTTCAAAAATCCAAATTATTCATGTGAGATTATATCAGAGAATAAATTTTTCAGCCTTGTACTAGAACCTCAGAGATAATATTATATTCATAGTTACATGGGGAAATGGATCTAAATTCATCATAAGACCCAAATTTGTCTATGTTTGGAATGAGAGCAATAAAGTTGGTATTAAAATATCCCAAGACCTTACAGGTATTTCTGATTTCTTCCACCACCTTAAATAGATCATCTCCCAGTAAGTCAAAAAACCCTAAAAATAACTCAACATACCAACCATCAAGTCCTAGAATTTTATCTTTATGAAATAAAGAGAGTATTGTTATAAGTTCATTTTTATATATTTCCTCGTACATTTATTTGTTATCTTCCTCAAACATGGACCTTGGAAAGTAGGAGGAAACTTTTTTTTATCTATACAATATTTTCACCTTCAGGTTCTTGATAGATTTTCTCAAAATGTATGACCTCTAGATTTGCCAAGTCTCAGAAACTTCTGACAATCTCACCTTCCTTTTTCTCCACCTCCTTGACAACATTGAAATTCTTCTTGAAATTAAAAATTTGATGGAAATACTTATTATTTTCATCCCCAATATCTATATTCCATGTAGCCCTACTCTTCAATCTCCACGCATCCTCCCTCTCATAAAGTAATTTTAATTTTTTTTTAATTTTGTTTTTTGAATTTCTAGTTTTTTAAGTCTTGATAGTTTCTCCTAATTGAAAGCACCAAAAGTATTCCTACTAAAGATTTCACCAATTTTAAACTATGCTTCCTTGATTGATTTATCCCTATTCCTATGTCTTCCCCCTACCCAGAACATAATCTTCTCCTTTACAACATTCAGTGATGTAACTTCCCCACTATAATCCTGAATTTAATTAATGTATAATGTAGATATGAATGTGGCTATGGCCAAGTGAAGTAATATGAAAAATGTATTTTCTAATTTTAATAAAATTAATGTGATGCTAGTGTTGGCATGTTTATAGGCAGAGTGTGCTTGTCATCGATGGCAAAAACAACAACGACAATGGAAAATAGGAAAAACATAAGATCAGAAGGAGGAGCAAACAATAAGCAGAGATCAAAGCTCAGAATAAAAAATGTAAGCTTAGGAGAGGAGCGAACAATATGCAGAGATCAAAGCTCAGAAGGAAAATCGTAAGCTCAAGGTGAGAAGCCTCAACAGTTGTTTGATCAAAAAATTGACAGTGTTGATTGTCTCATATAACGGGCATCAGTCATATGAGTGACCATGGGATTTAGGACCGTTGGAGGATTGTGATCGTCGGATATGCAAGCCAGATCAATGGGAGGGATGAATTGTGGGGCACAAAAGAAGAAATAAACATCTCGCTAGTTCCAATCCTGCAATTGGTATAGATCGTCAGATCTCATAGACTCGGATATCGATGACTGTGGTTGATCCAAAAAGAGATTAGATTAAGTTGGATTGAGTTGTGACTGTCGGATGCACAATCGCCAGATCAACGATAGGGATAGATTGCAGAGATTGGAAGGAGAATTAAATATCACGCTAGTTCCAATCTCACAATTAGTCAGGACCGTCAGATATTATATCCTCGGAGATCAACGATTGTGGTTGACTCAAAAATGATGCACAACTTCAAATTGCGGAGTTTTGGTGATGAGTTAAATCACTCGCAAGTTGTGGTTCCACAACCATCCTTGATCATTGATCTTCTTCGAGAATCTTCACAACCGTCGGATCAATTTAAGTGGAAGGATAGGATAAGCAGGGCTAAAGGTTTGAGAATCTGATTATCTGAATACCCATCAGTCGTCGGATCAAACCCGAATTCCCGTCATCCATCAGATCATTTTAAAGTGGAAGGATAGGATAAGCGAGGTAAAAGATGTGAGATCTCATTTATGTGAATTTCCGTCAGCTGTTGGATCATTCTAAGTGGAAGGACAGGATAAGCTAGAAGAGATGCATCGCAAACAAATCGAGCCATCGATCCAAGATCATGATCGATGAACAACATTTAGTTCGGGTATAAAGATACAAGGAGGTTAAGCTCTGAAAAAATCTCACTTCATATTTTTCATTTTGAGATTTGAAAAACCCAAAGCCCGAAGAGCTAGAAATCTAAAATGAATAAGGACCATCGGATATGGAGAACATACGATGACTGTTATATTAGGGGGATCTACATCAGTAGATTATGTCAACAAACCTCGTCCTCAAGAACATGTGGTAGACCACATTAGCAAAGGACATATGGGAGATCATGTCATCAAACCAGGTTAGCAAGGATATGTGGCAAACCACATCAGTGGACCACGTCAGCAAGGACATGTGGCAGACCACGCCATCAAGGACATGAGTCGTCCAATATGAAAGATCACTTTGGATGTATTCTCAGTCGTTGATCATAGTACAGTGGAAGGATAGTGTAAGTTTGAAAATTTGAAATCCCGAAGTTCTGAAGGGAGAATTTCTGACATCCGTCCATATCAATGTTTGATTAAGTCCTAGCCATCAGATTGAACAATGAAAGGATGAGTGTAAGGATCAAATATGACCATTTATTTGTTTTCATGAAGTAAACATCCGATCTGGTTGAAAGTTCAAATACCCAAAGGAGCTGAGGACCATCGATCTGTAGGAGGACACACGTCAACAGATTGTCTACTCTGAGAAAAAGCAAAGGAAGGAAGAAAATTGAGTGTTGAGACTCCTGAACCCCGAATACTTAAGGGATTGTGACCATCCAATTCGAGAAGACCACGTGTCGATAGATCGTGAATTTCGGGTGGAATCATTGCGGTGAAAGCGGAGTTTGAGAATCGAGACCCCCGAAGCCTGAAAGATGAAATCAATCTCGTCCATCGGTTTGGAGGGCCACATGTCACTTAATCGTTAAGACTAAGGGTCGCATGTGGACGGAGGAAAGAAGGCAGGAAAGGAAGATAGATCAGATCTGTTGATCAAAGGAGCACCGTCAAGGTCATGAGATTGATGGTCCCATTGCATTGCGGGGTCAAAACATGCTCGGGTCTTAATTTTTTGTGAGCAGGCTGCAATTGAAACCACGATTTTGGAGAAAGGGTATGTGGTAGATGGAGGTGGATTATGGGGAGAAAAGCGGTTGATCCCAAACCAATATTGGATGTGCTTGCAATCGTTCGCTTATGCAAGGACATAGCCCGAGGCCACATGAGACAGGGGGCTAACGAGAAGAGAGCTCGTGCCCGCAATCACGTTGTCATGAGAGACCATCGCCCAAGGTCATATCAAGAAATGGAGCTAGTGCTCACTGGACTGAGATCAAGAAGCGCCTTTTGAATAAGAATTTGGTCATGGCCATGGTTACATCAGCGAAAGAGAAGGGAAGGAGCTAGTGTTTCTAGGCTCCACCTCGGAGTTTCGCAAGTTGGGAAAATCGAGGTGACTCACAGTCGATCACCCGAAATGCGAAATCATGAAACGCCTTTTTTGATAGGTGTCTGATCAAATCTCATGGTCACATAAAAGGAATGGGCTTAGTAAGAAAACCTAGCACCTGCTGTGAAGTTTTTCTCAGGAAGGGAAAAGGCGCCAAAGGGATGAGTGCACATATATTCTCTCTGTAACTGTTGGAACAGACTGATTGTAACTGCCAGAAACAGAGTGATTGCATCTGCTAGAGAATTCGAAGAGATTCAGGGTGATTGCCAGAGGAGATGAAGAATATTGAGGTAACTTCCAGTGGAATGAAGACTCATCATAGAGACAATTGACAGATGGAAAAGTGTCGAAGACTATAACTACCAGAGAAGCCAAAGAATCTCTGGATAATGACCACTGATGAAGAACAAACTCAACATAATCACCAGAGAGGATGAAGAATCGAGTGTATGATCTGGAAGAGGAATTGGCATGATAAATATACACAGAACATAGAATATATGGTTGCTTCTTTTGATAGTTATTCATGCGGGTAGAAGCAGGCTATGCGTAGGAGCTGAAGCGCACAGAAGAGGCGTAGCACAGAGAATGGAAATGGTGCACATCGCATAAAATGTATAAGAAATACATAGAACATAAATGCATATCTGAGAGAGGAAGATAAAGTCGATGTGCACATGAAGAGATAGAACAGAAGAACAAAAAGCTCAAGAAGATGCGATCAGGAAGACGTTGATGCAAGTAGAGCAGAGCAGTGTAGCAAAATAGTGATGAGACTGGAAATTCATTGATAAATACTGTATCACTGTAATAAATTTCAGTAAAAAATATTTATATCTCATGGTGTTAGGGAGGTGCTAGGGAGGATTGTTGTCCTCAGAGTTTCAAGTGGGTGCTTGAACACATGGAGTTGTAGCTTCCATATGGTTGTAGCCAGAGAAACCAGGGTGGTAGGGTGGTGCAAGGGAGAACTATTGTTCCTTGTTATACAGGTTGGTGCCTGTGTAACTGGAAGTTGATGCTTCCATCCATTTGGTGTTGGAACACAAAGGGAGTTGGTGCTTCCTTCTAGTGGGTGCTAAAGAAACTAGAGATTTGGTGCTCTCAGCAAGTTGTTGCTTGTAAAACAAAGGTGGTAGCCTCAAAAGGAGTTGGTGCTCATAATAATGATAATGTACATAAAATAAAGACTACTTATCATATCAAGAAGAAGAGGGTTTCTCCCTTTATGGGTTTCCTCAGGAATATATGTCTCTTTGTATTTCATTTGTGTGATTGATGTTGAATACTCTATTGCTTACTTCCCTGAATTATTGTGATCATCATTGAGTATTTTGTAATGAGTTTAAAATGGGAATAATTGTTTAAGCATAGTTACAACTAATTCACCCCCCACCTCTCAGTTGTATTAGTAATTCCAACAATTGGTATCAGAGCGGGTTCCTTTTATTTAAAGGTAGATCAGTAAGCTTAAACATGACAAGTCATGAAGGAACTTCAACCAATAAGGCCCCCCTATTCAATGGAACAAACGTTGCCTTCTGGAAAGTTAGGATGAGAACCTACATAATGGATTTAGGTGCAGATGTCTGGGATGTGGTAGAGACTGGTTATGTAAATCCAATTGTACTAGCTAATAAGGATGACAAGCTAGAATTTAGCTTCAATGCTAAGGCTATGAATTCTATTCCGAGTGAGCTTGCAGAAGCAGAATTTGTAGAAGTTATGCACTTAGAATCTGCCAAAGAAATGTGGGACAAACTCATTAACAATTATGAAGGTAATGAGAAGGTAAAGTATGCCAAGCTTCAAACCTACAAATTACAGTTCGAACAACTAAAGATGAATGAGGATGAAACAATTAATAAAATTTTCCTAAGATTTGAGGAGATTGTGAATGCCATGAAGGGTGTTGGTGAGAAGATTGAAGACATATTTTTAGTTCAGAAAATTTTGAGATCTCTGCCAGATAGGTTCAACCCAAAGGTCTCTACTATAGAAGAACTTAATGATCTAAAAGATGTGCCTTTTGATCAACTTCTACAAATGTTGACAACATATGAAATGAGGATAGTTAAAGATAAACCCACCTATAGAGAAGCATCATTTAAAGCAGATAAGAATGAGGATTTTGAGCCTGATAAAATTGAAGCAAAATTTGTGAGAAGACTAAAGAAAGGATCATGCAAATATCAAGGTAAGTTGTCGTTCAAATGTTTTAACTGTGGAAAGATAGGTCACTTTGCATCTAAGTGTTCACACAAGAAGACATACCAGAACTCTGAAGGTGAAGATAAGTACAAATCCAAGAGATTTGTTAAAAATAAAAGTTTATGTGTAAACAATGATGACTTTTCAAGAGACACATATAGTGACTCTTCTAGTGAAGATAAAGTTAATGGATTTATGCTTATGGCCAAAGAGAATTATGATAATAAGAGCACAGGAAGTGATGTTAATGATGAAGAAGCCGTGGTTGATATGGAAGGTTAATTAATCAGTGCTTTAGAAGAGCTTGGTAGACTGAGACTTAAGAAGAGAAAACAAAAACAATTGTTGATGCAGTTTGAAAAGAATGGTAAAAAACCCGATGAAGACTTTGCCCTACTAAAAGTGGAGTTAGAAGAGGCAAAGAAAATAGAGGACACTCTGAAACAACAATTATCAGAGAAGAAGGCAAGATGTGAAGCCTTGGAAGAACAGGTAGTAAAAACCAGGAAAGAGATGGAGAAGTTTAAAGCATTATATCTCCAAAATATTCCAAGCATTAAAGCCTCAACAGAACTAAATGACATTCTGAGCAAACAAATATCTCCTTTGTTGAAGAATAGTTTAGGCTATGTAAGTGGTTCAAGCAACAAACAACCAGAAAACAAAGAGCCAATAAAGATGATCATGTTCCAAGTCAGCAGACAATCAGACCATGTGAATACTCTGCCACCAACAAATAATGAGGAAAAGATGACCCCTGATAAAAAACTAAGACATCATAAGATGGAGAAACAAATGCCAAGAAGAAGACCATCCTTTAGGTACCAAAATTTCTTCCATGGTTACTGTTTTTACTGCTCTAATTTTGGTCATAAGATTGCAAATTGTCAAATTAAGTTTAGAGACATGCAACTGAGGAGATCAAGAAACAAACAATCTTTGCAACATAGAACTAAACAACCAATGAATAGACAACTTTGCACCAATATATTTGACCTATTGAATGATGAGCTCGAATGCTATAACTGTCATAACTTCGGCCATAAAGCTGCAAATTTCCATCTGAAGAATTACAAAGCAAATCCAAGCATAAATCTCTTAGCTAGAAATGCCAGCACATTGAAAAAGAAAGATAGTGAAAAATGAGGTCTAGTACTTTCAACTCAAAAACAAAAAGACCCCTAGAATATAGACAATGGATGTTCCAAGCACATGACTGAAGACAAGGATAAGATTTTGTCTATAAGTAAAAGAAAAACAGGAAATGTGACCTTTGGAAATGATGAACCAGGTAAAATCAAGGGTAAAGGGATGGTGAGTTTGAGTAATGGAAAAGGAGACGCCCATGATGTTTTGCTTGTAGATGGTCTGAAACATAAGTTGCTTAGTGTAAGTCAAATGTGTGATAGAGGCTGTGAAGAGGTGTTCACTTCCAAAGATTGTAAGGTAAAGAATGTAAACTCAGGACAAGTGGTGGCTAAAGACATAAGGGCAGATAATAATGCATGTGTATTGGAAGAAGATAGAAAAGAGTGTCATCCAAGCAAACATGATGAAAGTTGGTTATGGCATAGGAGATTTGGACACCTAAACTCTAACCACTTAATCAAGCTCAGAAATCTTGAGGCAGTAAAAGATCTTCCAAAATTATCAAAGCCACTAGATTATGTGTGTAAACCCTGCCAAGTAGGAAAGCTAACCAGGACATGATTTAAATCCAAAGAGCTCTACTTCAACAGAGAAACCACTCCAATTAGTTCATATGGATTTATGTGGACCATCAAGACAAAAAGGCACAGGGAAGGAAAAATACTTCATGCTCATCATTGATTATTACTCTAGACTCACTTGGGTTTCTTTTCTTAAAAAAAAACTGAAGCATTTGAGAAATTTAAAATATTTAAAGATTTAATTGAGAATCAAACATGCAACAGGTTAAAAGCAGTAAGATCAAACAGAGGAGGAGAATTTATGTCAAGTGATTTCAAGGAATTGTGTGATAAACATGGGATCAAGAGAGAATAGACAATCCCAGGAACTCCACAACAAAATGGAGTAGTTGAGAGGTTGATGAAGGAATCCCAGTAAGAGAGGTGAGCAATATTGAGTCTTCTATAGAGGAAACAACTGAAGCTGAAGATGAACATGTCCAAGAATCAGAAGGAGAAGACTCTGAGTTAGATACAAATACTCTACAGGACTCAAATAAGAGAGTCCATCCTGTCATGGGGAGTATGTGTTGGTTGAATATCTGATACCTCCGAAAAGTACTGCAACAACTCAGGGGGAGCATGTTTTTTTTGACATTGATGTCAAAGGGGGAGAAAAGGCATGGTTTGGATGCTACAGTTGGAGGTTTAAGGAGAACAGTGCATTCCTTCAAGGTTTCCATAAATGCCAAAAGGGGAGATTGTTGGCATGTTTACAGGTAGAGTGTGCTTGTCATTGATGGAAAGAACAACATCAATGATGGAAAACAGGAAAAGCATACGCTCAGAAGGAGGAGTGAAAAATAAGAAGAGATCAAAGATCAGAACAAAAAACACAAGCTTAGGAGGAGGAGCGAACAATATGCAGAGATCAAAGCTCGGAAGGAAAAGCGTAAGCTCAAGGTGAGAAGCCTCAACAGTCGTCCGATCAAGAAATTGACGATGTTGATCGTCTCATATAATGGATCTCGATCATATGAATGACCGTGGGATTAAGGACCATTGGAGGATTTTGACCGTCAAATCTGCAATCCAGATCAATGGCATGGATGAATTGTGGGGAGAGAAAGAAGAATTAAACATCTCGCTAGTTCCAATTGATCCGGATTATTTTCGGCACGAAATGAGATCGAAGATATAATAAAGAAATGCACAGAGATATCGCAAATATTCAATAATATAATAGAAATATATAAGAGATGCAACCATAAACACAGAGATACAGTAATACACGATTTCTATTAATGAAATAAATGTATAGAGACTGTAAAAATATAGAGTGAAAGACTCGCTAAAATGATGACAGCTTATCTCTGAGAAGAGATGTGACGGCTACTCGCATTCATAAGAAGATGAGTACAATGAGGCTCTGAAGGCCTTTTTACAATAAACAAGAATGCCAAAAACCCTAGACATCTGAAAACCTAACCCTAGGAGATGAAGTGCCAAAAGTCATGTGGGCCCCGTTTGGGTAAGTTAGTACATCAACTTTCCGGGATCGTAACTTTTGCATATGATCTTCGTTTTAGGCGTATGATAGCTCGTTGGAAAGGTACCGTTGAGGATATTCATTTATGGGGCTCAATGATGCTTCAACTGTCATTGAGAACCTCGATCTCAAAAAACCTTCATTTAGGCCCTCAAAATGGCCCCGAAAGTTAAAACCTGCTAAAAATAGTAAATTGCCAAAATTATCAGAAAACTGTTTTGAGCCAGTCGGAAAAGGTGGGTGGCCACCGATATCCACCTGAATCAATCCTACCTCCTTAGGAAGCAATGGTCTCCATTGCGTTGAGTTCCCAAGGGAGAGGGAAAAGCGTTTGTTGGATCTACATCTTGGTGAGTTGCTTGTATTGTTGGAGACATTGCGTTGCTCAGTTTGTGGAAGTATTTCAAGAACCTATTGAGGTTGAGACTGTTCAACAAGTTGAGATACATGAGAGGACGGTGTGTAGAAGGAATATTTTCACTTTGCTGCAGCCTTTTTGACCTGCTTCTGTTGGATAGAAGGTGTTTGGGGTGAGGCTGTAGTGGTTGCAGTGTCCTTCTGTTCTCCTTTTGAACAGATTGTGAAGAAGCTAAATTTTGCAGTATGAGATACTACCTTGTGGCACTTTTTAGGTGGAACAATAGTCGGAACTACCTCTGGTATTTTGTAGAGATGACCCCCCAAAGTAACAATGACACTACGGGGTCGAGACTCATAAACATCATGGTGCTTCCACATATATGGTTGGCCCAAGAGAAAATCACAGACATCCAGTGGGGAAACATCACATAATACCTCATCCTTGAAGGGCTGGATTCCGTATGATAATCGACATTGCTGGCTGACATGGAGATCTCGTCCTTGGTGAAGCCACCCAATGTTGTATGGCTGCGGGTGTGGTGTTGTTGACAATACCAACTGTTTGATGACCTCTGCTGAGATGAGGTTATTATGGCTTCCGTTATCAACAATAAAATGTAGCGGGGTCCCCTTCGCCCACATATGTGAATGAAAAAGGAACTCCCCCTCTTCGGGATCTGTTGGTTCTTCTGGTTGAATTGTTGTGGTTGAGAAAATAATATTGGGATCTGTGTCAATGATCTGTCCTTTACCAATATTTTCAGAATCGGATTCTAAATCAGGGTTCAGCTCCTTGTCTTTGATCTCGACCACTAATGACTATTTTGAGAAACATTCATCGGTGTTGTGCTAGGGACTTTTGTGGAAATCGCACCATTTTCTGGTGTCCTTCTTTGTCTTCCTGTGACCCTTCGTTTCATGTGTCTTGGATTGGTTTTCGGGAAACTGTTTGTTAGGGCTATCTTTGTCATACTTTGGTTGTTGCGGATTTACAGATCGGAAATCCCCTTTGTTCTGGTGCTTAAATTTCTTCTTTATTTTAGCAACATATCAATAAGCAGCACCGAGTGATGAGATGTCCAGAAAATCCATTTTAGTCTAAATGTATCTATGTAGAGCCCCACGGTATTTCAGAACCAAATGTCACTCAAAGTCTTTGATACCCATCTTGGTGTGCAAGGTATGGAAGGTATTGGTGAAATCCGGAACTGCTTGACCCCTCTCTTGTCGTAGTGTGGTCCATCTCATGTACTGGTCCTCATAGTTTCCAACAGGGTGATGCTGTTCATTTACCGCATCCACAAAAAAATCCCAAGTGGGATCGACCCCATATATTTCAGACTCCTCTATGGAACTCTTCTCCCATTAAGTTTCCCATGAATGTTTGACATGGGGGAGAGCTTTAAGGAGTGCGAAGGTGATCTTTTCTTTGTTGGAAAATTTGTGAACAGAGAAATAACCTTCTAGCAGATTTAACCATTTGTCTAGGGCTTCTGCATCTATCTGTCCTTCAAATACAAGAATATAAAAATTAACTTGTACCTTAAAAGGCGAGGTGCCTCCAAAGTGGTCACTTGATGAATATGCACCTGTTGCTAACGTCAGGCATTGAAGGATGTGGGAAAAATTCTCCATCATTTCGTCCCTCAGTTGCGTGAGAGCTTGCTCAAGCAACAGACTAGTAGGATCGTTTGCTCCATCATTTTTATTTTCTTCTGCCATTGAGGGTTTCTTAGGTGTGTGAGAGTGATTTTCCTCAAAAGAGACAAGCTCGAGACCCAACCTTCTATACTCGGACCTCATCGGGGACATGCACTGAAAAAAACGATCAAGAACAGTCTGCTCTGATACCACTGATCCAGATTATTTTTGACACAAAATGAGATCGAAGATATAATAAAGAAATGCACAGAGATATCACAGATATTCAATAATATAACATAAATATATATCATAGATGCAACCATAAACATAGAGATACAGTAATGCACGATTTATATTAATGAAAGAAATGTACAAAGACTGTAAAAATACAGAGTGAAAGACTCGCTAGAATGGTGGCAACTTATCTCTGAGAATATATGTGATGGCTACTCGCATTCACAAGAAGATGAGTAAAATGAGACTCTGAAGGCCTTTTTACAATAAAAAGGAATGCCAAAAATCCTAGACATCCAAAAACCTAACCCTAGGAGATGAAGCGCCAAAAGTCAAGTGGGCCCCGTTTGGGTAAGTTAGTACATCAACTTCCCGGTGTCGTAACTTTTGCATACGATCTCCATTTTAGGCATATGATAGCTCGTTGGAAAGGTATCATCGAGGATATTAATTTTGGGGGTCAATGATGCCTCCATCTATCATTGATAACCTGGATCTCGAAAAGCCTTAATTTAGGCCCTCAAAATGGCCCCGAAAGTTAAAACTTGTTAAAAATAGTACTTTGTCAAAATTGTCAGAAAATTGTTTTGAGCCAGTCGAAAAAGATGGGTGGCCACCGATATACACCTGGATCAATCCTCCCTCCCTATGAAGCAATGGTATCCATTGCATTGAGTTTCTGGGCGATAGGGAAAAGCGTTTGTTGGATCTGCATCTTTGTGAGTTGCTTGTATTAATGGAGACATCGCACTGCTCAGTTTGTGGAAGTATGTCAAGAACCTGTTGAGGTTGAGGTTGTTCAACAAGTCGAGATACATGAGAGGATGGTGTGCAGAAGGAATCTTTGTGCTTTGTTGCAGCCTTTTCGACCTGCTTCTGTTGGATAGAAGGTGCTTGGGGTGAGGCTGTAGTGGTTGTAGTGTCCTTCTGTTCTCCTTTTGAACAGATTGTGAAGAAGCTAAATTTTGCAGTATGAGATACTACCTTATGACACTTTTTAGGTGGAACAATAGTTTGAACTAGCTCTGGTATTCTGTAGAGATGACCCCCCAAAGTAACAATGACACTACGGGGTCGAGACTCATAAACAACATGGCACTTCCACATATATGGTTGGCCCAAGAGAAAATTATAGACATCCAGTGGGGCAACATCACATAATACCTCATCCTTCAAGGGTTGGATGATGTATGAAAATCGACATTGTTGGATGACATGAAGATTTAGTCCTTGGCGAAGCCACCCAACATAGTATGGTTGCAGGTGTGGTGTTTTCGACAATCCCAACTATTTGATGACCTCTGCTAAGATGAGGTTCTTATGACTTCCTCTATCAACAATAAAATGCAGTAGGGTCCCCTTCACCCACATCTGTGAATGAAAAAGGCGCCCCCCCTCTTCGGGATCTGTTGGTTCTTCTGGTTGAATTGTTGCAGTTGTGACAATAGCAGTGGGGTCTGCGTCAATGATCTGTCCTTTACCAGTATTTTAAGAATCGGATTCTGAATCAGGGTTCGACTCCTTGTCTTTTATCTCGACCACCAATGACTATTTTGAGCGACATTCATCGGTGTTGTGCCAGGGGATTTTGTGGAAATCGCACCATTTTCAAGTGTCCTTCTTTGTCTTCCTGTGACCCTTCTTTTCTTGTGTCTTGGACTGGTTTTCAGGAGACTTTTTGTTAGGGTTGTCTTTGTCATACTTTGGTTGTTGTGGATTTACAGATCTGAAATCCCCTTTGTTTTGGTGCTTAAATTTCTGCTCGATTTTAACAACATATCGATAAGCAGCACCGAGTGATGAGATTTCTAGAAAATCCATTTCAGTCTGAATGTATCTGTGTAGAGCCCCACAGTATTCCAGAACCAAATGTCGCCTAGCTTGGTGTGCAAGGTATGGAAGGTATTGGTGAACTCCGAAACTACTTGGCCCCTCTCTTGTCGCAGTGTGGTCCATCTCATGTACTGGTCCTCATAGTTTCCAACAGGGTAATACTGTTTCTTTACCGCATCCACAAAAAAATCTCAAGTGGGATCGACCCCATATATTTCAGACTCCTCTGTGGAAATCTGCTCCCAGTAAGTTTCCCACCAATGTTTGACATTAGGGAGAGCTTTAAGGAGTGCAAAGGAGATATTTTCTTTGTTGGAAAATTTGTGAACAGAGAAATAACCTTCTAGCAGATTTAACCATTTGTCTAGGGCTTCTACATCTATCTGTCCTTCAATTACAGGAATATCAAAATTAACTTGTACCTTAAAAGGCAAGGAGCCTCCAAAGTGGCCGCTTGATGAAGATGCGCTTGTTGCTATTGGCAGGCGTTGAAGGATGTGGGAAAAATTCTCCATCATTTCATCCCTCTGTTGCGTGAGAGCTTGCTCAAGCAACAGACTGATAGGATCGTCTGCTCCATCATTTTTCTTTTCTTATGCCATTGAGGGTTTCTTGGGTGTGCAAGATCGATTTTCCTCAAGAGAGACAAGCTCGAGACCCAACTTTCTATACTCGGACCTTGTCAGGGACATGCACTAAAAAAAATGATCAAGAACAACCTGCTCTGATACCACTGATCCAGATTATTTTCGGCATGAAATGAGATCGAAGATATAATAAATAAATGCACAAAGATATCACAGATATTCAATAATATAACAGAAATATATCAGAGATGCAACCATAAACACAGAGATACAGTAATACACAATTTCTATTAATGAAATAAATGTACAGAGACTGTAAAAATACAGAGTGAAAGACTCGCTAGAATGGTGATAGCTTATCTCTGAGAAGAGATGTGACGGCTACTCGCATTCGCAAGAAGATGAGTACAATGAGGCTCTGAAGGCCTTTTTACAATAAATAGGAATGCCAAAACCCTAGAAATCCAAAAACCTAACCCTAGGAGATGAAGCGCCAAAAGTCATGTGGGCCCTGTTTGGGTAAGTTAGTACATCAACTTCCCGGGGTCATAACTTTTGCATACGATCTTCGTTTTAGGTGTATGATAGCTAGTTGGAAAGGTATTGTCGAGGAGATTCATTTTGGGGGCTCAATGATTCCTTTGGTTATCATTGAGAACCTAGATGTTGAAAAACCTTCATTTAGGCCCTCAAAATGGCCTCGAAAGTTAAAACTTGCTAAAAATAGTAAATTGCCAAAATTGTCAGAAAATTGTTTTAAGCCAGTCGAAAAAGGTGGGTGGCCACCTATATCCACCTGGATCAATATTCCCTCCTTAGGAAGCAATGGTATCCATTGTGTTGAGTTCCCGAGGGAGAGGGAAAAGTGTTTGCTGGATCTGCATCTTGGTGAGTTGCTTGTATTGCTGGAGACATCGCGCTGCTCAGTTTGTAGAAGTATGTCAAGAACCTGTTGAGGTTGAGGTTGTTAAAAAAGTCGAGATACATGAGAATATGGTGTGCAAAAGGAATCTTTGAACTTTGCTGCAGCCTTTTCGACCTGCTTCTGTTGGATAGAAGGTGCTTGGGGCGAGGCTGTAGTGGTTGTAGTGTCCTTCTGTTCTCCTCTTGAATAGATTATGAAGAAGCTAAATTTTGCAGTATGAGATACTACCTTGCGACACTTTTTAGGTGGAACAATAGTTGGAACTACCTCTGGTATTCTGTAGAGATGACCCCCCAAAGTAATAATGACACTACGGGGCCGAGACTCATAAACAACATGGCGCTTCCACATATATGGTTGGCCCAAGAGAACATTACAAACATCTAGTGGGGAAAAATCACATAATACCTCATCCTTCAAGGGATGGATGCTATATGACAATCGACATTGTTGGTTGACACAAAGATTTCTTCCTTGGCAAAGCCACCTGATGTTGTATGGCTGCGTGTGTGGTGTTGTCAACAATCCCAACTGTTTGACAACCTCTGCTAAGATGAGGTTCTTCTGGCTTCCGCTATCAATAATAAAATACAGCGAGGTCACCTTCACCCACATCTGTGAATGAAAAAGGTGCTCCCCCTCTTCGAGATCTGTTGGTTCTTCTGGTTGAATTGTTGTGGTTGCGACAATAGCAGTGGGGTCTGCATCAATGATCTCTCCTTTACCAATATTTTCAGAATCAGATTATGAATCAGGGTTTGACTCCTTGTCTTTGATCTCGACCACCAATGACTGTTTTGAGAGACATTCATCGGTGTTGTGCCAGGGGATTTTGTGGAAATCACACCATTTTCAAGTGTCCTTCTTTGTCTTCCCGTGACCCTTCTTTTCCTATGTCTTGGACTAGTTTTCGAGAGATTGTTTGTTAGGGATGTCTTTGTCATACTTTGGTTGTTGTGGATTTACAGATCCGAAATCCCCTTTGTTCTGGTGCTTAAATTTCTGCTCGATTTTAACAACATATCGATAAGCAACACCGAGTGATGAGATGTCTAGAAAATCCATTTCAATTTGGATGTATCTGTGTAGAGCCCCACAGTATTCCAGAACCAAATGTCGCTCGGATTCTTTGATACCCAACTTGGTGCTCAAGGTATGGAAGGTATTGGTGAACTCCAGAACTTCTTGGCCCCTCTCTTGTCGCAGTGTGGTCCATCTCATGTACTGGTCCTCATAGTTTCCAACAGGGTAATATTGTTTCTTTACCGCATCCACAAAAAAATACCAAGTGGGATCGACCCCATATATTTCAGACTCCTCTATGGAACTCTGCTCCCAATAAGTTTCCCACCAATGTTTGACATGGGGGAGAGATTTAAGGAGTGCGAAGGAGATCTTTTCTTTGTTGGAAAATTTGTGAACAGAGAAACAACCTTCTAGCAGATTTAACCATTTGTCTAGGGCTTCTACATCTATTTGTCCTTCAAATACGGGAATATCAAAATTAACTTGTACCTTAAAAGGAGAGGTGACTCCAAAGTGGTCACTTGATGAAGATGTGCCTGTTTCTATCGGCAGGTGTTGAAGGATGTGGGAAAAATTCTCCATCATTTCGTCCCTCTGTCGCATGAGAGCTTGCTCAAGCAACAGACATATAGGATCGTCTGCTCCATCATTTTTATTTTCTTCTGCCATTGAGGGTTTCTTGGGTGTGTGAGATTGATTTTCCTCAAGAGAGACAAGCTCGAGACCCAACTTGCTATACTCGAACCTCATCAGGGACATGCACTGAAAAAAATGATCAAGAACAGCCTGCTCTGACACCACTGATCCGGATTATTTTCGGCACGAAATGAGATCGGAGATATAATAAACAAATGCATAGAGATATAGTAGATATTAAATAATATAACAGAAATATATCAGAGATGCAACCATAAACACAGAGATACAGTAATACACAATTTATATTAATGAAAGAAATGTACAGAGACTGTAAAAATACAGAGTGAAAGACTCGCTAGAATGGTGGCAGCTTATCTCTGAGAAGAGATGTGACGGCTACTCGCATTCGCAAGAAGATGAGTAAAATGAGGATCTGAAGGCCTTTTTACAATAAATAGGAATGCCAAAAACCCTAGACATCCAAAAACCTAACCCTAGGAGATGAACGCCAAAAGTCATGTAGGCCCCGTTTGGGTAAGTTAGTACATCAACTTCCCGGGGTCGTAACTTTTGCATTTGATCTTCGTTTTAGGTGTATGATAGCTCGTTGGAAAGGTATCGCCACAGAGCTTAATTTTGGGGGATCAATGATTTATTCGGCTATCATGGAGAACCTTGATCTCGAAAAACCTTCATATAGGCCCTCAAAATGGCCTCAGAAGTTAAAACCTGCTAAAAATAGTAAATTGCCAAAATTGTCAGAAAACTGTTTTGAGCCAATCGAAAAAGGTGGGTGGCCACCGATATCCATCTGGATCAATCCTCCCTCCTTAGCAAGCAATGGTCTCCATTGCGTTGATTTTTCGGGGGAGTGGGAAAAGCGTTTGTTGGATCTGCATCTTGGTGAGTTGCTTGTATTGCTGGAGACATCACGCTGCTCAGTTTGTGGAAGTATGTCAAGAACCTGTTGAGGCTGAGGCTGTTCAAAAAGTCGAGATACATGAGAGGACGGTGTGTAGAAGGAATCTTTGTGCTTTTTTGCATCCTTTTCGACCTGCCTCTGTTGGATAGAAGGTGCTTAGAGTGAGGCTGTAGTGGTTGCAGTGTCCTTCTATTCTCCTTTTGAACAGATTGTGAAGAAGCTAAATTTTGCAGTATGAGATGCTACCTTGCGACACTTTTTAGGTGGAACAATAGTCGGAACTACCTCTGGTATTCTGTAGAGATAACCCCCCAAAGTAACAATGACACTACGGGGTTGAGACTCATAAACAACATGGCGCTTCCACATATATGGTTGGTCCAAGAGAACATCACAAACATCCAGTGGGGCAACATCACATAATACCTCATCCTTGAAGGGCTGGATGCCGTATGACAATCGACATTGTTGGCTGACACAGAGATCTCATCCTTGGCAAAGCCACCTGATGTTGTATTGTTGTGGGTGTGGTGTTGTCGACAATCCCAACTGTTTGCGGACCTCTGCTGAGATGAGGTTCTTCTAGCTTCCACTATCAACAATAAAATGCAGCGGGGTCCCCTTCACCCACATCTGTGAATGAAAAAGGTGCTCCCCCTCTTCAGGATCTGTTGGTTCTTTTGGTTGAATTGCTGCGGTTGTGACAATAGCAGTGGGATTTGCATCAATGATCTGTCATTTACCAGTATTTTCAAAATCAGATTCTGAATCAGGGTTCGGCTCCTTGTCTTTGATCTCGACCAAAAATGACTATTTTGAGTGACATTCATTGGTGTTGTGCCAGGGGCTTTTCTGGAAATCGCGCCATTTTCAAGTGACCTTCTTTGTCTTCCCATGACCCTTCTTTTCCTATGTCCTGGACTGGTTTTCGAGAGACTGTTTGTTAGGGCTGTCTTTTTCATACTTTGGTTGTTGCAGATTTATAGATCTAAAATCCCCTTTTTTCTAGTGCTTAAATTTCTGCTCGATTTTAACAGCATATCGATAAGCAACACCAAGTGATGATGTTGGAAAATGTTTAACAGGTAGCGTATGATTGTCATTGATGGCAAGTACAACAACGATGATGGCTTGAGTACAACAGCGATGATCAGCAATGCAATGATATTCAGGAAGACCGACAACGCAACCAGGCAAACAAAAGATAAGTTCAGGTTGATAAAATGTTCGAAGGCCCGAGAATTATTTATGATCATTGGATCTCATTCAAAATTCTCGAAAGAACGAGGGTCGTCAGATCATAATATAGACAAGAAGAGCGCTGAACAGGAGGACAGATCTCAGACGTCAGATCTGAGGGCAGGGTCCGACCACCGTTGGATCGAGGAGAACCTCCACGATCCTTAAAGAACAAGGAGAAGCGGGCGTAATCGCGACATGCGAAATCGCGACCTAATCTGAGCCATCAGATCGAGGTTGAATATAGACCGTTGATCCCAGTCCATGTTGGAGTTTCGGGGATCGAGAGTTAGATATGTCAAAGATTATTGACATCAGGAATCCCGATATCGCGATATGCGATATCGTGATATAATCTAAGCCGTCAGATTAAGGATGAATCTGGACTGTTGATTCCAGTCCATGTCGAGGTTTCGAGGATCGCGTGTTGGAGATGTCAAAGAAACAATGCAACAAGAATGTCGATTTTGCGATATGCGATATTGCGATTAAATCGCAGCCGTTGAGCCAAGATCAAACCTGAACCGTTGATCACACCCCATATCGTAGTTTCGTGAATCGCGATATCAAAAGGAAAAGAAATGCAACGAGACTTCCGAAATCGCGATATGCGATATTGCGATTAAATCACATCTGTTGAGCCAAGATCAAACCTGGACCGTTGATCACACCCCATATCAGAGTTTCGCGAATCGCGATATGAAGAGGCAAAAGAAACAATGCAACATGAACTACGAAATTGCAATATGTGATATCGCGATGTGAAATCCAGACTGAATCTGAATCGTCAATACATCAAAAGTCTGGACCGTTGATCTGAGCTCCATCTCTGAGTCTCGCCTATCGCGACTTGGAGTGATGAGAATCTCCATCGAAGGAATAGCGAGATGCGAGATCACGATGAGATCAGGACCGTTGATTCATCAAGATCATGAACCGTCGATCAGGGTCGATGAAGATCATAAGTTTGCAGCGCCTGTTACCACATCCTGTGGTCACCGTGTGTGATCTCCAGAGGAGATGAAGAGTCTCCAAGCTTCGTCTAGTGAAGGAAGACTATTCTTAGAAGGGATTGACAAATGGATGAGCGTTGAGGCCTGTAACTGAAACAAAGAAGGTGAGTTCGACTGTCACAAAGAAGACGAAGAGTCTCAAATTTCCAGAGAGACTGAGGAATCTCAGTATAACATACAGTGATGTTGGACACGCGGGGCGAACCACCAAAGAAGCTGAAGAGTCACGATGATGATCAGACAGAGCACTCGAGAGGTGGAGGATAACGACGTGGATTCAGCATGCAGAGGCATTGCGAACATTGCATGCACAAGGTGCACAGAAGCTATAAATACATGGTACAGAGAAGAGATGGGGTTGCTATTGTTGTTGGAGTGGTGGTGTTTGTTGATGTGGAAAGTGATTCATGTGTGAAGAAGGAAGATAGTGCAGCAGCTGAACTGAACTGAAGAGGAACTGTGCAATGAATGGACATGGCGCATAGAGGATAAAACGAAGAAGAACAGATAGCGCAAGTGATGTGTGCAGAAAGGCAGTGTGGTAGAAAGAGCAACGAGATGCAGCAGAACAGTGATAAGTCGGGTAAGCCATTATTGAACATTATATCACTGTAATAAGGTTCAGAAGAAAAGATTTATATTTCAGGGTGGTTGGGAGGTGCTAGGGAGGAATGTTGTCCTCAGAGGTTCAAGTGGGTGCTTGAACACAGGGAGTTGGTGCTTCCTTCTAGTTGGTGCTAGAGAAACCAGGGAGTTGGTGCTTCTTTCTAGTTGGTGCTAGAGAAACCAGGGAGTTGGTGCTTCCTTCTAGTGGGTGCTAGAGAAAACAGAGAGTTGGTGCTCTTAGCAAGTTGCAGCTTGCTAAATAGAGGTTGTATCCTCATTATGAGTTGGTGCTCATATGTATGATAATGTAAAGAATGTAACAAGTACTTATCATATAAAGAGAAAGAGGTTTTTACCCTGTATGGGTTTCCTTGGAAATATCTGTCTCTGTGTTTCTCATATATGCGACTGATGCTGAATGTGCCATTGTTTATTTCCCTGCATTATTGTGATCATCATTCAATGTTTCTGTAAAAAGTTCAAAAGAAGCATAATTGTTTAAGCACGGTTACAACTGATTCACCGCCCCCTCTCAGTTGTCCAACAATTGGTATCAGAGCCGACCCCTTTTTTTTTCTAAGGGTAGATCCTAGAGCTTAAACATGTCAAGCCATGAAGGAAATTCAACCAATAAGGCCCCTCTATTCAATGGAATAAACTTTGCCTTCTGGAAGGTTAGAATGAGAACCTACATAATGTCTTTAGGTGTAGATGTCTGGGATGTGGTAGAGACTAGTTATGTAAAGCCAGTTGTGCTAGCTAATAAGGATGACAAACTAGAATTTAGCCTCAATGCCAAGGCCATGAATGCTATCTTGAGTGGTCTTGCAGAAGCAGAATTCATAAAAGTTATGCACCTAGGAACTGCCAAAGAAATGTGGGACAAACTCATTAACAGTTATGAGGGTAATGAGAAGGTAAAGGATGCAAAGCTTCAAACCTACATAATACAATTTGAACAGTTGAAGATGAAGGAAGATGAAACTGTTGGAAAATACTTTCTAAGAGTAGAAGAAATGGTAAATGCAATGAAGGCACTTGGTGAAACAATTGGGGAACCTTCTTTAGTTCAGAAAATCTTGAGATCTCTCCCAGACAGGTTCAACCCGAAGGTCTCTGCTATAGAAGAACTTAATGATCTAAAAACCTTGCAGTTTGACCAACTTCTAGGAACACTAAATGCATATGAAATGAGAATAGTTAAAGACAAACCCACTTCCAGAGAAGCATCATTTAAAGCAGACAAGAATGAGGATTCTGAGCCCGATGAAATTGAAGAAAAGTTTGTGAAGAGACTGAAGAAGGGATAAGGCAAATACAAAGGTAAATTGCCTTTCAAATGCTTTAACTGTGGAAGGATAGGTCATTTTGAAAATAAATGTCCACACAAGAAACATGATCAGAACTATGAAGGTGAAGAGAAGCACAAGTCCATGAGATTTGATAAAAAGAAAAGTTTATGTGTAAACAATGATGACTCCTCAGAAGACACCGATAGTGACTCTTCCTATGAAGATAAGGTAAATGACTTCATGCTTATGGCCAAAGAGAATTATGATAATCAAAGCACAGGCAGTA
>ML814009.1:47148-61607 GCA_009831015.1 Picea engelmannii | reverse complement strand
AACTCTACTCCCAATAAGTTTCCCACCAATGTTTGACATGGGGGAGAGATTTAAGGAGTGCGAAGGTGATCTTTTCTTTGTCAGAAAATTTGTGAACAGAGAAATAACCTTCTAGCAGATTTAACCATTTGTCTAGGGCTTCTACATCTATCTATCCTTCAAATACAGGAATATCAAAATTAACTTGTACCATAAAAGGTGAGGTGCCTCCAAAGTGGCCTCTTGATGAAGATGCGTCTATTGCTATCGGTAGGTGTTGAAGGATGTGGGAAAAATTCTCCATCATTTCATCCCTCTATCACGTGAGAGCTTGGTCAAGCAACAGACTGAGAGGATCGTCTGCTCCGTCATTTTTCTTTTCTTCTGCCATTGAGGGTTTCTTGGGTGTGTGAGAGTGATTGTCCTCAAGGGAGACAAGCTCAAGACCCAACTTTCTATACTCAGACCTCATCGGGGACATGCACTGAAAAAAACGATCAAGAACAACCTACTCTGATACCACTAATCCGGATTATTTTCGGCACAAAATGAGATCGGAGATATAATAAAGAAATGCACATAGATATCGCTATATTAAATAATATAACAGAAATATATCAGAGATGCAACCATAAACACAGAGATACAGTAATACATGATTTCTATTAATGAAAGAAATGTACAGAGACAGTAAAAATACAGAGTGAAAGACTCGTTAGAATGGTGGCAGCTTATCTCTGAGAAGAGATTTGACGGCTACTCGCATTCATAAGAAGATGAGTAAAATGAGGCTCTGAAGGCCTTTTTACAATAAACAAGAATGCCAAAAACCCTAGACATCCGAAAAACTAACCCTAGGAGAGGAAGCACCAAAAGTCATGTGGGCCCCGTTTGGGCAAGTTAGTACATCAACTTCCTGGGGTCATAACTTTTGCATACGATCTCCATTTTAGGCATATGATAGCTAGTTGAAAATGTATCGTCGAGGAGATTCATTTTGGGAGCTCAATGATGCCTTTGGCTATCATTGTGAACCTCAATCTCTAAAAACCTTCATTTAGGCCCTCAAAATGGCCCTGGAAGTTAAAACCTACTAAAAATAGTAAATTGCCAAAATTGTCAGAAAATTGTTTTGAGCCAGTCGAAAAAGGTGGGTGGCCACTGATATCCACCTAGATCATCCTCCCTTGTTCGGAAGAAATGGTCACCATTGCATTGAGTTCCTGGGGGAGAGGGAAAAGCGTTTGTTGGATCTGCATCTTGGTGAGTTGCTTGTATTGCTGGAGACATTGCGCTGCTCAGTTTGTGGAAGTATGTCAAGAACCTATTGAGGCTGAGGCTGTTCAACAAGTCAAGATACATGAGAGGACGGTGTGCAGAAGGAATATGTGTGCTTTGCTGTAGCCTTTTCGACCTGCTTCTATTGGATAGAAGGTGCTTGGGGTGAGGCTATAGTGGTTGTAGTGTCCTTCTTTTCTCCTTTTGAAGAGATTGTGAAAAAGCTAAATTTTACAGTATGCGATACTACCTTGCGACACTTTTTAGGTGGAACAATAGTCGGAACTACCTCTGGTATTCTATAGAGATGACCCACCAAAGTAACAATGACACTACGAGCTCGAGACTCATAAACAACATGACGCTTCCACATATATGGCTAGCCCAAGAGAACATTACAGACATCCAGTGGGGCAACATCACATAATACCTCGTCCTTGAAGGGCTGGATGCCGTATGACAATCAACATTGTTGGCTGACACGAAGATCTCGTCCTTGGTGAAGCCACCCGATGTTGTATGGTTGTGGGTGTGGTGTTTTTGACAATCCCAACTGTTTGACGACCTCTGCTGAGATGAGGTTCTTCTGGCTTCCGCTATCAACAATAAAATGTAGTGGGGTCCCCTTCACCCACATCTATGAATGAAAAAGGTGCTCCCCCTCTTCAGGATCTGTTGGTTCTTCTGGTTGAATTGTTGTGGTTGTGACAATAGCAGTGGGGTTTGCGTCAATGATCTGTCCTTTACCAGTATTTTTAGAATCAGATTTTGAATCAAGGTTTGGTTCCTTGTCTTTTATCTCGACCACCGATGATTGTTTTGAGCGACATTCATCGATGTTGTGCCATGGGATTTTGTGGAAATCGCACCATTTTTCGGTGTCCTTCTTTGTCTTTCCATGACCCTTCTTTTCTTGTGTCTTGGACTGGTTTTCAGGAGATTGTTTGTTAGGGCTGTCTTTGTCATACTTTGGTTGTTGCGGATTTACAGATCCGAAATGCCGTTTTTTATGGTGCTTAAATTTCTACTCGATTTTAACAACATATCGATAAGCAGCACCGAGTGATGAGATGTCCAGAAAATCCATTTCAGTCTGAATGTATCTGTGTAGAGCCCCACGGTATTTCAGAACCAAATGTCGCTCAGACTCTTTTATACCCATCTTGGTGAGCAAGGTATGGAAGGTATTGGTGAACTCTGGAACTTCTTGGCCCCTCTCTTGTCGCAGTGTGGTCCATCTCATGTACTGGTCCTCATAGTTTCCAACAGGGTAATACTATTTCTTTACCACATCCACAAAAAAATCTCAAGTGAAATCGACCCCATATATTTCAGACTCCTCTGTGGAAATCTGCTCCCAGTAAGTTTCCCACCAATGTTTGACATTAGGGAGAGCTTTAAGGAGTGCAAAGGAGATCTTTTCTTTGTTGGAAAATTTGTGAACAGAGAAATAACCTTCTAGCAGATTTAACCATTTGTTTAGGGCTTCTGCATCTATCTGTCCTTCAAATACAAGAATATCAAAAATAACTTGTACCTTAAAAGGTGAGGTGCCCCCAAAGTGGTCACTTGATGAATATGCACCTATTGCTATCGGCAAGTGTTGAAGGATGTGGGAAAAATTCTCCATCATTTCGTCCCTCTATCGCGTGAGAGCTTGGTCAAGCAACATACTGAGAGGATCGTCTGCTCCGTCATTTTTATTTTCTTCTGCCATTGAGGGTTTCTTGGTTGTGCGAGAGCAATTTTCATCAAGAGAGACAATCTTGAGACACAACTTGCTATACTTGGACCTCGTCGGTGACATGCACTGAAAAAATGATTAAGAACAACCTGCTCTGATACCACTGATCCGGATTACTTTTGGCACGAAATGAGATCGGAGATATAATAAATAAATGCACAGAGATATCACAGATATTAAATAATATAATAGAAATATATCAGAGATGCAACCATAAACACAGAGATACAGTAATACATGATTTCTATTAATGAAAGAAATGTACAGAGACTGTAAAAATATAGAGTGAAAGACTCGCTAGAATGGTGATAGCTTATCTCTGAGAAGAGATGTGACGGCTACTCGCATTCGCAAGAAGATGAGTACAATGAGGCTCTGAAGGCCTTTTTACAATAAATAGGAATGCCAAAAACCCTAGAAATCCATAAACCTAACCCTAGGAGATGAAGCGCCAAAAGTCATGTGGGCCCTGTTTGGGTAAGTTAGTACATCAACTTCCCGGGGTCATAACTTTTGCATATGATCTTCGTTTTAGGTGTATGATAGCTAGTTGGAAAGGTATTGTCGAGGAGATTCATTTTGGGGGCTCAATGATTCCTTTGGTTATCATTGAGAACCTAGATGTTGAAAAACCTTCATTTAGGCCCTCAAAATGGCCTCAAAAGTTAAAACCTGCTAAAAATAGTAAATTGCCAAAATTGTCAGAAAATTGTTTTGAGCCAGTCGAAAAAGGTGGGTGGCCACCTATATCCACCTGGATCAATATTCCCTCCTTAGGAAGCAATGGTATCCATTGTGTTGAGTTCCCGAGGGAGAGGGAAAAGTGTTTGCTGGATTTGCATCTTGGTGAGTTGCTTGTATTGTTGGAGACATCGCGCTGCTCAGTTTGTGAAAGTATGTCAAGAACCTGTTGAGGTTGAGGCTATTCAGCAAGTCGAGATACATGAGAGGACGGTGTGCAAAAGGAACATTTTTGCTTTTCTGCAACCTTTTCGACCTGCTTCTGTTGGATAGAAGGTGCTTGGGGCGAGGTTGTAGTGTTTGTAGTGTCCTTCTGTTCTCCTTTTGAACAGATTGCGAAGAAGCTAAATTTTGCAGTATGAGATACTACCTTGCGACACTTTTTAGGTGGAACAATAGTCAGAACTACCTCTGGTATTCTGTAGAGATGACCCCCCAAAGTAACAATGGCACTACGAGGTCGAGACTCATAAACAACATGACGCTTCCACATATATGGCTGGCCCAAGAGAACATCACAGACATCCAGTGGGGCAACATCACATAATACCTCATCCTTGAAGGGCTGGATGCTGTATGACAATTGATATTGCTGGCTGACACAAAGATCTCGTCCTTGGCAAAGCCACCTGATGTTTTATGGCTGTGGATGTGGTTTTGTTGACAATCTCATCTGTTTGATGAGATTTGTTGAGATGAGGTTCTTATGGCTTCTGCTATCAACAATAAAATGTAGCGGGGTCCCCTTCACCCACATCTATGAATGAAAAAGGCGCTCCCTTTCTTTGGGATCTGTTAGTTCTTCTGGTTGAATTGTTGCGGTTGCGACAATAGTAGTGGGGTCTGCTTTAATGATCTGTCCTTTACCAGTATTTTCAGAATCGGATTCTGAATCAGGGTTCGGCTCCTTGTCTTTGATCTCGACCACCAATGACTGTTTTGAGAAACATTCATCGGTGTCCTTATTTGTCTTCTCGTGACCCTTCTTTTCCTGTGTCTTGGACTGGTTTTCGGGAGACTATTTGTTAGGGCTGTCTTTGTCATACTTTGGTTGCTGCGGATTTACAGATCTAAAATACCCTATGTTATGGTGCTTAAATTTCTGCTAGATTTTAACAGCATATCGATAAGCAACACCGAGTGATGAGATGTCCAGAAAATCCATTTCAGTCTAGATGTATCTGTGTAGAGCCCCACGTTATTTCAGAACCAAATGTCACTCCGAGTATTTGATACCCAGCTTGGTGCACAAGGTATGGAAGGTATTGGTGAACTCCGGAACTTCTTGGCCCCTCTCTTGTCGCAGTGTGGTCCATCTCATGTACTGGTCCTCATAGTTTCCAACAAGGTAATATTGTTCCTTTACCGCATCCACAAAAAAATCCCAAGTGGGATCGACCCCATATATTTTAGACTCCTCTGTGGAACTCTGCTCCCAATAAGTTTCCCACCAATGTTTGACATCGAGGAGATATTTAAGGAGTGCGAAGGTGATATTTTCTTTGTCGAAAAGTTTGTGAATAGAGAAATAACCTTCTAGCAGATTTAACCATTTGTCTAGGGCTTCTACATCTACCTGTCCTTCAAATACAGGAATATCAAAATTAACTTGTACCTTAAAAGGCGAGGTGCCTCCAAATTGGTTGCTTGATGAAGATGCTCCTATTGCTATCGGTAGGCATTGAAGGATGTGGGAAAAATTCTCCATCATTTCGTCCCTCTGTCGCGTGAGAGCTTTGTCAATCAACAGACTGAGAGGATCGTCCGCTCTGTCATTTTTCTTTTCTTCCGCCATTGAGGGTTTCTTGGGTGTGCGAGAGGGATTTTCCTCAAGAGAGACAAGCTCGAGACCCAACTTGCTATACTCAGATCTCTTCAGGGACATGCACTGAAAAAAATGATCAAGAATAGCCTGCTCTGATACCACTGATCCAAATTATTTTCAGCACGAAATGAGATCGGAGATATAATAAAGAAATGCATAGAGATATCACAGATATTCAATAGTATAATAGAAATATATCAGAGATGCAACCATAAACACAGAGATACAGTAATAGACGATTTCTATTAATGAAAGAAATGTACAGAGACTGTAAAAATACAGAGTGAAAGACTCTCTAGAATGGTGGCAACTTATCTCTGAGAAGAGATGTGACGGCTACTCGCATTCGCAAGAAGATGAGTACAATGAGGCTATGAAGGAATTTTTACAATAAAAAAGAATGCCAAAAATCCTAGACATCCAAAAACCTAACCCTAGGAGATGAAGCACCAAAAGTCATGTGGGCCCCGTTTGGGTAAGTTAATACATCAACTTCCCAGGGTCGTAACTTTTACATACGATCTCCGTTTTAGGCGTATGATAACTCGTTGGAAAGGTATCATCAAGGAGATTCATTTTGGGGGCCCAATGATTCCTTTGGCTATAATTGAGAACCTATATCTCTAAAAACCTTCATTTAGGCCCTCAAAATGGCCACGGAAGTTAAAACTTTCTAAAAATAGTAAATTGCCAAAATTGTCAGAAAATTATTTTGAGCCAGTCGAAAAAGGTGGGTGGCCACCGATATCCACCTGGATCACCAATCCCACAATTTTTCTAGATCGTCAGATCTCATAGATTCGGATATTGACAATTGTGGTTGATCCAACAAGAGATCATATTAAGTCGGATTGAGTTGTGACCATCGGATGCGCAATCGCGAGATCAACGACAAGGATAGATTGCGGAGATCGGAGGGAGAATTAAATATCACGCTAGTTCCAATCCCACAATTAGTTAGGACTGTTAGATCTTATAGCCTTGAATATCTACGGTTGTGGTTGACTCACCAATGACACACAACTTCAAATTGCGGAGTTTTGGTGACGAGTTAAATCACTCGCAAGTTGTGGTTCCGCAACCATCCTTGATCGTTGATCTTCTTCGACCGTCGGATCACTTTAAGTGGAAGGATAGGATAAGCAGGGCTAAAGGGTTTAGAATTTGATTATCCAAATACTCGTCAGCCATCAATTCAAACCCGAATTCCCGTCAGCCATCAGATCATTTTTAAGTGGAAGGATATGATAAGCAACGTAAAATATCTGAGATCTCATTTATGCGAATTTCCGTCAGCTGTTGGATCATTCTAAGTGGAAGGACAGGATAAGATAGAAGAGATACATCATAGACAGATCGAGCCATCGATCCAAGATCATGATCGACGAACAAAATTTAGTTCGGGTATAAATATGCGAAGAGGTTAAGCTCTGGAAAAATCTCACTTCATATTTTTCAGTTTGAGATTTGAAAAACACGAAGCCCGGAGAGCCAGAAATCTGAAATGAATAAGGACCATTAGATCTAGAGAACATACGATGAATGTTAGATTAGGGAGATATACATTGGTATATTACGTCAGAATACCTCATCTGCAAGGACATGTGGTAGACCACGTCATCAAACGACATATGGGAGATCACGTCAACAAACCACATCAGCAAGGATATGTGGCAGACCACATCAACAAGGATGTGTGGTAGACCACGTCAGCAAGGACATGAGTCGTCTGATCTGAAATATCACTTTGGATGTATTCTCAGCCATTGATCATAGTACAATGGAAGGATAGTGTAAGTTTGAAAAGTTGAAATACTAAAGTTCCGAAGGGAGAAGTTCCGACAACCGTCAATCTCAATGTTTGATTAAGTCCTAGCCGTCGGATTGAACAATGAAAGGATGAGTGTAAGGATAAAATATAACCATTGATTTGTTTCCATGAAATAAACCGTCTGATCTAGTTGAAAGGTCAAATACCCGAAGGAGCTGAGGACCGTCGATCTATAGGAGGACACACATCAACAGATTATGTACTCCGGATTGGAACACTCCGGGAACAAGCAAAGGAAGGAAGAAAGTTGAGTGTTGAGACTCCCAAACCCTAAATACCCAAAGGGATTATGACCTTTCGATTCGAGAAGACCACGTGTGGATAGATCGTGAATTTCAGGTGGAAGCACCGCGGTGAAAGCGGAGTGTGAGAATTGAGACTCCCGAAGCCCGAAAGGAGAAATTGATCTCATCCGTCGATTTGGAGGGTCACATGTCACTTGGTCGATAAGACTAAGGATCACACATGGAAAAAGGAAAGAAGGAAGGAAAGGAATATAGATCAGAGCCGTTGATCGAAGGAGCATCGTCAAGATCGTGAGATCGACGGTTCCGTCGCATTGCAGGGTCATAACATACTCGGGTCTTAATTTTTCATGAGTGGGTCACAATTGAAACCACGGTTTTGGAGAAAGTGTATGTGGTAGATGGAGGTGGATTGCAGGGAGAAAAGTGGTTGATCCCAAACCACTCTTGGACGCGCCCACAATCATTCTCTTACGCAAGGACATAGCCCGATTTCACATGCGACAAGGGGCTAACAAGAAGAGAGCTCACACCTGTAATCATGTGGTAACGAGAGACCATCACCCAAGGTCATATCAAGAAATGAAGCTAGCACTCACATGACTAAGATCAAGAAGCGCCTTTTGAATAAGAGTTTGGTCACAACCATGGTTACATCAATGGAAGAGAAGGGAAGGAGCTAGCATTGCTAGGCTCCACCTTAGAGTTTCACGAGTTGGGAAAATCGAGGTGACTCATAGTCGATCACCCAAAACGTGAAATCGTGATACATCGTTTTGGATAGGCGTCTGATCACAATGTATGGTCATGTGAAAGGAAGGGGATTAGCAAGAAAAGCTAGCGCCTGTTGTGAAGTTTTTCTCCATAAGGGAAAAGGCACCAAAGGGATGAGCGCGCAGAGGTTCTCTTTGCAACTACTGGAACAAACTGATTGTAACTACCAGAAATAGAGTGATTGCATCTGCCAGAGAATTTGAAGAGCTTTAGGGTGATCGCCAGAGGAGCTGAAGAGTCTCGAGGTAACTGCCAGTGGAATGAAGCCTCATCATAGAGACAATTGACAGATGGAAAAGTGTTGAAGACTGTAACTTCCAGAGAAGACAAAGAATCTCTGGATAACGACCACTGATGAAGAACAAACTTAGCATAATCGCCAGAGAGGATGAAGAGTTGAGTGTATGATATAGCAGAGGACTTGGCATGATAAATATATGCAGAACAAAGAAGAGATGGTTGCTTCTTTTGATAGTTATTCATGCAGGTAGAAGCAGGCTATGCGTAGGAGCTGAAGCGAACAGAAGAGGTGTAGTGCAAAGAATGGAAATGGTGCACAGAGCATAAAATGTAGAAGAAAGACATAGAACATAAATGCATATCTAAGAGAGGAAGATAAATCCGAGGTGTGCATGCAGAGACAGACTAGAAGAACAAAAATCTCAAGAAGATGCGAGCAGGAAGACACTGATGAAGGCAGAGCAGAGCAGTGCAGCAGAATAATGATGAGACTGGTAAGTCATTGATAAATACTATATCACTGTAATAAATTTCAGTAAAAAAGATTTATATCTCAGGGTGGTAGGGAGGTGCTAGGGAGGACTGTTGTCCTCAGAGTTTCAAGTGGGTGCTTGAACATAGGGAGTTGTAGCTTTCATCTGGTTGTAGCCAGAAAAACTAGGGTGGTAGGGTGGTGCAAGGGAGAACTATTGTTCTATGTTATATAGGTTGGTTCCTGTGTAACTGGAACTTGATGCTTCCATCCAGTGTGTTGGAACACAAAGGGAGTTGGTGCTTCCTTCTAGTGGGTGCTAGAGAAACCAGAGAGTTGGTGCTCTCAATAAGTTTATGCTTATAAAACAGAGGTGGTAGCCTCGAAAGGAGTTGGTGCTCATAAGAATGATAATGTACAGAAAATAAAGACTACTTATCATATCAAGAAGAAGAGGTTTTCTCCCTTTATGGGTTTCCTCGGGAATATCTATCTCTGTGTATTTCATTTGTGTGATTGAGGTTGAATACTCTATTGCTTACTTCCCTAAATTATTGTGATCATCATTGAGTGTTTTGTAATGAGTTTAAAATGGGCATAATTGTTTAAGCACAGTTACAACTGATTCATCCCCCCACCTCTAAGTTGTATTAGTAATTCCAACAGCTAGTTGTTGGGAATATAAACAAATATGGGGGTTGATTAATCCACAAGAGATATGGGAATGTCTAGGAGTGTCTAAGAGTGCCCCAATGGGGAAATGGTTTATGGGTATTAATCCAAACCCAATTTTCTGAATTTATTATCATTTTGGGATAATTTCTATTTTATATTTGAGTGTATGAGAGCCCAATCATTAAACTCGTGTAAGAGGGTGGGTGTGAGAGTCACATCCCATAGTTATTGGAAGCATGAGGCTGCAATACAATCAACATTGGATATAGTGCGCAGTTAATTGTCTTGGGAAAATAGAGGAAATTTTTATGGGGGAATTAGGTATAATTTCACATTGAGTTCTTGGCATGAACAAAAAGAAAGGAGCAGGGAGAAAGATCACTAGAACTTTACCAAAAAAGTTGGGCAAATTCAGGAGCATGCTAGATCATTTTTGGAGTTGGAAATTGAAGAGCCAGGATGTTAGGCCTGAAGAGTGCACTCAAGAGTGGGTTGAAATGTAACAACAAGTGTTTGTTGTTGGTAGTTTTCCTGCAAGCGAGTACCCTTAAGTTCCCAACAAATATATTCCTGGTTACCTGAGCTAGAGAGACCCTAATAAATGAATGGGATGACTGATGGACTGAGAGTAGTGAAGGGGTACATTCCTTGGGTTGGTAAGGTCAAGAGGAAGAGAGTTGGAGGAAATTCAACATAGTTTTAGGAGAATACCAGTGGGTTGTGTGATAGGGAGTTGTGAGTGGAATGTGAGAGGAACACTTCTCGTATGGATTCCTAGTCCCATCTCGAGGGTGATTTTTTTTTGAGATATGGAAAAAAAATTCTATGGTTGGGTGGAACATCCTTCCCAAGCAACTAGTTGCACAAGTATTTTAAAAGATAAGTGTTTATCTATTTTCCGAGTTTAATTGTTGTGATTAACTATGTGTATGTGAATGGTTTATTTGTTGTTGCAAATGATATTATTAAATGCATCCATGTTCATTTAAAATGCTGTAGATGCATTTAATTATGGGTATCAAAACCTGGTTAAACATGTGTATAAATCATAGCTAGTAAGCTATAGGAAATGAGTTGGCATAATATTTTCAATTTTATGTGTTTTTCGCATAGTAATGTTCCTCAATCAAGCTAGGGGACATTACATTATGGTATCAGAGTAGAAGGTTGCAACACTAGGCTTGCAAAATCCTGCTACATGACAACATGAAGTTGTTTAGATGAAATCTTTTCTTTTGGGGGAAAAATTATGGCTACAAGATCCGCATCGAAGAACATAAGATTGTGGTTCAACATTTTTATTCCAACCATGGAAAATATGTCCAAGATAATCCCCATGGCCCTGGATTTCCATAAATCTCTCATTTTCTTGATTTGGGCATCGAAATAAGGAATTGTGCCTCCCGAAAGACAACGCTCAACAACCATCGATCGAGCCTCCGCGTGGATTTTCAGTCATTGATCTATGATCTGGGTTATTTATCCCACATGCATGGGAAATGAATTCATGTTACCCATTTATAATTAACACTGAACCCTTTGTTATTTGTGCATGAAGCATAGAGAGCAAAAAAAATCTATGGAGCCCATGTGCAATGTAAAATTTTGGCTTAGGTGACCAATGGATCGAAACAAAAGCCACTTTAGAATGCAGAGAGTTGGGGTGTTCTAGTCGGTGGCCCGGATCAGACTAGAATTGATTGGAAGAGGTTAGATAGGAGTTTGTGTGGGATGGCCCTATTTCTTGGTGGCCTAGATTGGACCGGTGTCAGATCATGATTTGTTTGTTGAAGGCATGTGCGAGGTGGTCCAATGGTCGATGGACCAACAGATCGGACCGTAAGTGTATGGTGGAGAATTAAATGGAATTCATATGTAAGTTTTGTGGTGGCTTTGTGGACCAGAACAGAGCCTTATAGAAGTTCTGCAAGGGGAGGAGGGGAACCTTTCCCAATGGCCCGATGCTCGATGGACCGGAGCAGAGTTGTATGGAAGTTCCATGAGGAGATAGGGAATTATTTCCCCAGTGGATGGGTGGAAGAAACTTGTTGACCAAACCAGACTGAAATATTATAGAAGGAGAGAAGGGGGAACATTTCCCGAGTGCCCAGTGGCTTGGTGGCTGGTGGTGCAGTGGCATAACGATTGAGAATAAAATCAGTGCCATATCAACAATAACCCATCAAATTTATTAGAAAATTTATTTCTTTTGCAGGTCATAAACTTGCACGACATTTTTGAGGGATTAAACGATATTTTTATGCAGTGAAAAGCCATAATAACAGTGTATGTACCAAGGTACACTTTGTCTTTGTAGCTCAAATAAAACATCTTGAGGAGAGATTACCAATGAGATATTCTAAGCAAATAACAAAGCTTGTATGAAGAAGTTGAAACCTAAACAATTAAGGGTAAAATTCAGTACTAGATTACTTCCAGAGGGAATAACTCCTAACTCAGAAGTCAGTTTGGGGCCCAGGAGTAGTCTATGGAAATATCATGGACTATAGAAGTCATCCATGGAGCTATATTTGACTTCTTGGTACCTAGAAATGTGTTGGGAGAGAAAGAGGATACCTATAGCATACAAGGTTAAAAATGGAAAACAATCAAAACTTCTGAAGACCATAACGTTTTGCTCAGAACTTAGAATTGGGAAAATGAATAGTCGATGGAAAGGTATTGAGGATAAGAAACCATCTATCAACCCAAAAAATTAATTTGAGTAGTAAATTTTTCTTTCAAATCAAAATAATATGATTGGTGGGATTAAAAGGGAAGAATAATTTATGCATTCTTTTCCAGAATTGTGTGTACATGTTTTTGTCTAACATAAATTTATTTGCAAGCACATTTTCTTGAAGAATTTATAGGTTTAGGAAGGGATTTTGGTTCTTTTATGAGAACCATAACAATGGAAGATTCCCAAGGCTCATATAGTTAAGAATATGAATTCAGAGGGTTGCATGTCAGCATGGGAAATGTTTAGACCAAGACAAATGGGAGACAAACATGAGCTTGTAACTATAAGGAGCATGCAAAGAGAAGTTTAGAGTTATAGGGATGATAATGGAAAGATTATAAAAGATCGGGAAGAGATACTATAAATTTTGAACATGCTATAGAAGCAAGCTAATAAAGACTCTGACACAAGCAAGAAGCTAGTGCTAGATAAGTGACATCATCCAAATCCTATAGCGGAAGAGATGAGCATGGGAATGATAGGAAATTAAGGAGCAGGAGCAGGTGCCATGATTCCTCATAGCAATCCATTAGGAGAGATCATGCCAATTTAGGAACAGGGAGAAACCCAAGTGTATCTCTTATCAAGAGACGTAGAAGAAGGGATGAGGGAGACATATTGCAAGGTGAACTTAGGAAAATCAAGCCACCAACTTTCTATAGTGAAAATAGGAAGGGAGGGGAGGTCGAGGTCTGGATATTGGAAATGAAGAAATATTTCCAGCTTCATGATTACCCATCAAGGGTAGAAACAATAATTTCAACTTACCACTTGCAAGGAAAGGAAACCATGTGGTGGGATCAACTTAAGAAAGAAAAACACCTTGATGAGAAGAGGATCTCATGGAGGGAATTCAAAGGATAATTTCAATAGAAATATTTGTATGAGCATTACTATGAGAGGAAGATGAAAGAGTTATTTGAACTCAAGTTGGGAAGCATGACAATGGATGAATATGAGAAGAGGTTCTTTGAGTTGTTGAAGTATGCAGAGTTCATAAAAGATGAGAAATTCAAAATCCAAAGGTTTCTTAGTGGGTTACCCTCCTTATATAGTGACAAGATACAATATGATAACCCCAATACTTTGGAAGAAGCCATAAGGAGAGAAAATCATCTTTATGAGAATAGAAGAGAGAGGCTAGTCTTCCAAAATACTTGGAATGTCAAGATGAAAGGAAATATGGATCAAAGGAAAAAAGGTTTTAAGCCACCCTTTTTCATAAATGACTCACAAGCATATCAACAAGGACAATCAACCGAAAATGAGCATAAAACAACAAATTCATTTGGGAAAAAGACAATGAAGAATCATGTACAATGTTGGGGATGTGAGGGGAATCACGTATATAGGGATTTCCCTATATATATTTAGGAAGATGAAACAATGGAAGACATAGGAGGAAGCATGCCAAGGATTTATGCAGCCTTGGACAATAAGTAAGAATAATATCAATCCCCCATTATTGAAGTGGAAGGTAATATTGATAACCATCCCATAACAATTTTAATTGATTATGGAGCCATCCATAGTTACATAAAATCTAACATTGTTGAAATATTTCACTTGAAAATGAGTAAGCATAAGAAATATCGGTTAGTTTAGTTAGCCACTGGGGCTAAGAGAAAGATCAATGAGTTGATTAAAGATTTCCCAATATATATGAATGGACTTAGCACAAAGGTTGATGTGAACATTATACCTTTGGGTTCATATGACTATCTAATTGACATGGATTGGTTGAAAAAAAGTGTTACACATTATTTTCGTCATCCCTATGATCGTTAATGATGTAAACCTATCTGTTGCCTTCAGAGGGGTCACAGTGGCCTGAGTTCCTAAAGAGAGAAGGGAGAAGAACTTCTCCTGAGAAAAGAAGTTTCATTTTCCTATGTAAAAACCTTATAAAAAG
>ML814009.1:13979-40066 GCA_009831015.1 Picea engelmannii | reverse complement strand
CAACTTATAAAAGGAGAGGAGCTCTCATGGAGAAGGGGTTCTTTGGCTTGGAATTATTAGCTTGATTAGAGTGGCTTTGAGATTTTCTTTGTCAATATAGATTGTGAGTAGCTATCAGATCTATGGTTTCAGAATCCTTGGAGAAAGAAGTGTGTGGGGAACGAAGGACAATAGGAAGGGACCTTACGACATCAAGGCTCTGGTTGTAAGTTTCTCTTTCAATTAATATGATACAGTGATATATTTATTTCCCATAAAGTGAGATCTACTTTATTACATAATTCCTTGATCATATGTATAGATTAGCTATTGGATATATTAGTTGCTTTCACTTTGGTTGGTTTGTGTTGTTTTGATCTTGATCGCACAAGAGCGCTGGAGCGAAGCAAGGAACAACAGAGTCCAAGGAAGCAATAACAAGGTACATATCTTATTCTCACTTCCAATTTAATTCAATAGTTAGATCTAGGGAAAGCGGTATATTCTGTCCTGTTTTGTTCTAGATCCAGGTGGATCTAGGGAGATCGGTTTGTGTCCGCACTTACGGATTTATCCAGAAACAAAAAGAACTAGGGAAAATTTGGTAAACTAAAAAAATTGTTGTTACAGACTTGTTATGTGACATATTTGGGTAAAATGATGAATTCCGGAGTGAAATCCGCAAATTTATAAACCATTTAGTTTGAAATTACCTCAAAACCCTCTTAGTGGTGATCAATGGCATCAATCTACATAGTTGCATAGTTAAAATTCGACTTGAAAGGTCAAATTTTATGTTTTAATGGTTGTTGTAGAGTTGGATGAAGTTTGATGAATCAATGATTGAGATATCGTTTTATTTTGAAATCAATGACCCAGATTCATCGTGATTTGATTAAAAAAATTACGAGTTTTTCAGAGTTTTGCAAAAGAAAAGAATCAACAGTCAGGATTCATTTTCTCATATTGGCAAAGTAAAAGAATCGATAGTCGATATTCATTGGCTGAGTTGGGAAAAGTTTGGTGAATCAATGGTTAAGATCATTTTGAATGGGAGATTTATAGCCAAGATTCATCTAGGAATTGGTCAAGAATTTATAAGTATTCGGTTCTACCCAAAATAATTTGTCGATGGTTGATGGTCGAATCGACAATTTTTTTGAAGAGTTTTAGTTTTCCAACGGAATTCACCAATGGTCAATGATTAGATCCATGAGTTTGGATAAGAGTTTGGTTCGGATAAAGTAAATATTCGATCACCTATGGTTGATGATCGGGGGTTGGCAGAATTTGGTGAAAGGTTTCATGCATCCAAAGGAACTATATGATCCTCGATGGCTAAGGATCAAGGGTCAACAAATTTAGCGAGGTGTTCAATTGTCCAAGAGAAATTATCGATCATCGATGAAGGAAAGAGGAGGATGACATGTCTTACCATGTCATCATCCACATGGCATGCCACGTCAACATTCATGTGTCATTCCATGTCAACCAAACTTCCATGTCAATGTCCACGTGTCATTCCACATATCATATATGTGTCATTCCATGTCAGTCAAGAAATGGTTGATGGTCACTGACCAGGTTGGACGAATTGGCGAAGTGTTTTCATATTCCAACATGAATGGTCGATGGTTGATGGTATTGTCAACCGAATTGGTAAAGTGTTTCATTCATCCTAGATAAATCATCGATGACCAATGGTCAATGGTTGGGTCAGTTGGTTTAGTGATGTCTTGCAAGTTGATTTTGAAAGGAAAGGGTCGATTGTCGATGGTTGGGTTGACAGTCTTGGCAGGGTGTTGTATGCACACAAAGGAAAACATCGATCGCTAATCGTTGATAGAGTTCATATCAATGAATGAGATTTCACCCGATTTTGAGATCGACGGTGTAGATTGAAGAGTTGTTATTACAATAAACAATCAATTTTCTAGGAATTTTTCAGATTTTTTAAGGTATTAAACTTGCAGGGCGATTTTGAGGCCCTAAACGACGTTTTTAAGTAGTCAAATTTTACAAGATTCAATGCCAAAGGTACAACTTATCTCTACAAATTAAATAAAAGAACTCAGAGAGAGATTTCCAATGTGCTACTTCGGCGCAAAATAGAGCTCGTATGAGAAAGTTACAGTTGAAATAGTTAAGGGTATAATTTTGGTACCAATTTGCTTCCATAGGACATAAATCCTTGCTCAAAAGTCTGTTTGGAGCACAAGAGTAGTCTATGGAAAGATTATGAACCACATAAGACAGACATGGAGTCATATTTGGAATATGGGTATGTACAAATTTGGAGGAAGAGAAGGAAGACACCTATAGAATACACAGATAAAATGAGAAAAACAATCTAAACTTCTCCGGACCATAACTTTTAGCTTAGAGATCAGATTTGAGAAAACAAATAGTCACCAAAAATTGAAAAGGAGAAGACATATTTCCACCCATAATTTAATTGGGAACCAAAATTTTCTCAGAGAGTAATAAAGCAATTTTGCAGCAGCAAAAATAGAGAAATGAGTGGAAAATACAACTGGTGATTGTTGTAACTTTTTGCTCAGAACTTAGAATGAGGCATGAGTATAACTGATGGAGAGTTGTTTTAGAGAGGAATGTATCTAAGGAATCATATTTTGACTTGGTGCATTGTGCCATTCATAAATTGAGATGAACAATAACTTGTATTCCAATTAATGAAATGTTTTATAGTATGCATGTGCTAACAAAATTATTACATGCACGTTTCTTGCAAAATTAGAGGTACTTGAAAACAACTCTGGTTCTTATATGAGGACTGGAGTTATGGAAGATTCTCATGGATCTCACAACCATGAGGAGGAGGTCAAAGTTATACATGTCATCATGGGAAATGTTGATATGGAGTCTAATGGAAGAAGAGACAGGTAGGAGCTTGTAACTATGAGAAGCCTGCATAGAGAAGTGTAGAGCTATAGGGCAGATAATGAAATGATTATGAAGGCCCAAGAAGAGATACTTCAGAGCCTGAATATGTTTCATAGGTAAGTTATCAAATAATTTGGCATCAATAAAGAAACTAATGCTAGACAAGTGACAAAATCCAGATTCCAAAACATAAGGGATGATCATGGGAATGATAGACAGTCAAGAAGCATGAGAAGGCACCATCATTATACAAGGAAATCCACTAGAAGAACTCGTGCAAGTTCGGGGGCAGGAAGCATCCCAAGTGTGTCTCTTGTTTAGAGGAATAGAAGAAGGCTTGAGGCAAACATCTTGCAAGTTGAACTCAAGAAAATCAAGCCACCAACTTTCAATGGTGAGCGCAAGAAAGAAGAAGAGGACAAGGCCCAATTGTTGGAAATGAAGAAATATTTACAGCTGCATGACTACCCCTCAAGGGTAGAAGATAGAATTTCAACCTAACACTTGCAAGGAAAGGAATTCATGTGGTGGAATAAACTTAATCAAACAAAGCACCTTGATGAGAAGAGGATCTCATGGAGGCAGTTCAAAGGACATTTTCCAAGAGAAATATTTTTCTGAGCATTACTATGAGAGGAAGATGAAAGGGTTATTTGAACTCAAATTGGGAAGCATAAAAATGGATGAATATCAAAAGAGATTCTTTGAGTTGTTGAAGTATGTGGACTTCATAAAGGATGAAAAAGTTAAAATACAAAGGTTTCTAAGTGGGTTACCCTCCTTCTACAATGCCAAGATACAATATGATAACCCTGGGACTTTGGAGGAGTCCATAAGGAGATCAAAGTAGCTTTATGAGCAATGTAATACCCTTGTTTCCACTAGGTTGTAAATATAACTATAACGGGCCAAGACACTATGGCAGACTAGATATGTGTGAATGTTGGATTTGATGAACCTTTTTGTTATAAAAGGTCAACGTATGTCTTTTATGTTATTAATAGAAAATGGATAGTGTTTCATAACTGTTGAAATGGGGGTTTTCCAAGATATACCATGGTGCTATAAGAGAGATGGTGAGGGGAACCAGAAATGGTTGAGATGACCCCCCACCAAACCAGTACCTTACTGGATTTAATGACTCGGACCTAGAAAATTCCTCTGACCCTGAAATGAATTACTAGTCAGACTGGTAGATGGAAGAGTCCTCCTCAAGAGTTAATGAGGAGATGGGGTAGAGTACCCATCTGCAAGAATTCCAGACATTACAATGAGATGGGGATTCGGACCCACACAACCTTTCTAAGGAAGGAAAGAAAATAGGTAATTCGTGGCCAGAGGTAGATTAACGAGAAAGCAGAGTCGAAAGACCAATATCGAGAAGAGAAAAGAGTGCTTGCAACTCTCTAGTTCGAAGAAGAACTGGGAAATAAGCTCGTTATGGGTGCAAGGAGATGTTGGCAGAGTTTTAATTCCAAGATGATAAATAGGGTTGAAGAGTGACTGTGGAATTACTCATGCAGACCTCCTTGCTTGGTATAGAGAAAACGGATTGCCAAGATCCTTTGGGAGGAGGAGAGTAACCTCCGTCCCTGATTATCATTGAGTAAGAAGAAAGAGTCTCTCTCAAATCATCATGGTCTAGCTCTAGGGTGGCCAATAGTAAATCCATTCAGGAGTGGTTGTACCTATGGTTGGGTGGAAACAAGCACCCCTTTCAACAGTCACTTCATGAATTCATGTTTTCTAATAAGTATTTCCATACTCTGTGTATTGAAATGGAAATGATGATTGAATATATTTATATGTCTATGACCAAGTTATGTATTGAATGATTAAGGTAGAAATATGTATTGTCTCTCTGTGAACCCATGCTTTTGAATGGTCTTCTGCTTGCCTCAGCTTAGCAGTTAGAAGAGTTATGGGACTTAAGTCTGCAAGAGTGTCAGGGAAGGATTTACTAGGATTCTTAGGTCATGCCGACCTCTAGAATCTACCTTCGCGGAAATACTAAGTTCAAACCCTATGGAAGGAGGGTGCCTCCTTCATACCTTTCACTCATGTGACCAAGGGCTTATGCCCATATCCTTAACCAATTCACATCTAAGAGATTAGCGCATAGCCCACGAGAGTTTTTGAAGGACCCATGTGATTAAGGTCTGGGAACCCTACGCTAGGCTCGAAAAGAGCTAAGTATTTCTAGCTTCAAAACTCCAGGAGTTCAGAGCTCTGGAGTGTTTCGACCTTAAAATTTGTAAACCAACTGAATACAACTGATTGTTATGGTTATCCATGAGGTGGACTGCCGCCTGGCAGTCTCCATAACCATGGTAGATAGATCTACCCCACCGTTAAACCTTGATCCATTCATCAATCGTGAGGTAACACGAGCCATGGATCCGAGGGTATTTGAGAGTCCCCTGGGCCGTTGGATCTACGTCGAGGTAAGTCCAGTGAAGTCCTACTTAGGGGGAATAGAGATGTTATAGCACCAAACTCCCTGAACACCGAAGTTGCGAAGTGAGGAGAGCCATGGATCTAGAGAGTTCATTGGGAATCCCTCCTACCCATCCAATCAACTAGTAGAGGGGCCAAAGTATAGTACTTCAGTCAAGTTCTTCTTCGAAAGAGTGGAGCGACCATGACATCGAAACCTCCGAAGGCTGGAGTTGTGAAGTGATGAGGGCCATATATCTAGGGACCCTTTGGGATCTCCCCTAATTGTTAGATCTTGACCATGGTCATATTGACACTAACCACTCTAGGATCAAGGAGGGAATGACACCACGAATTCCCTGAATGCCAAAGTTACGAAGTAATGGAGGCCATAGATCCAGGGGCTATGTGGACACAACTTGACTATGAGATTGAAGGGCTTGGAAATCCATGAGTCCGAGGTGATGTGGCACTGTAACGTCACCTAGGGTGATGTGGACCCATGTCTGACATGCCATGTGTCACATGGATTCGTACATTTCACAGATCCAATTTTCCCATTAAACTGAGACACGTGTCACCCACTGTAAGGTCCACCTATCACCCCTAGCACCTACTTACTTGGTCCATTTGGCAGGTGGATTACTCGGGACCCACTTTTCCTTTCCTTCATGTCTTTTATGTCACCATGTGTGAGGATGGACCCTTCGGGAGTCCAGTACTTCGAAACTCTGGTGGTTTGGGGTGCAGCATCGAGGATAAGATGAAAGGCCCGAAGGAATAAGCCACATGGTGATATTTCGAGCTCCTTCGGGAGTTCAAGAAATTGGAACTTCGCAGGATAGGGGTGTAGAAAGGAGAAGGGGCGTTCAATGCCGAAGCACCAAATTTCCCTCTAGCTCATGTGTTAAATGAATACCATGTCTCGCCGTTGGAATGGATGGTGGACGAACATTCCCCGTGGATGTAGGAACTTGGGGAAAATATGAATAAGGTGGAACCATGTGGGTGCCACATGGACCACGTATGATAATGATTGAAGAACTTTGGGAGGCCATAACTTGAAATCCAGAGCTCGGCTTTGAGTCTGGTAGTAGTCATTAGAGAGATATTGTTGAGTAAAAGAGAATGGAGATCTTGGGGAGATGATTTGAGACACATAAAGTAAGAAAAATTTTGATGCCCCATCCCTAGAAAGGGTACTTAGGGGTTGAGTGTGTTACAAATTGGTATCAGAGTGTGGTTACAACACTTGGCTTGCTTGGGCTCATGAATGAGTCTCTTAAAAAAAAATTATTGGAGAACTTTTTGGGGTCACACCCTATCTTACCACATTCCTAAGAGGCTTAGTTAAACCTCTACTGAAGAGAGGAATGAAACTTTCTGTTGTTGTATATTTTTTGAAAAAATGTGAACTGTGTGTTGTTCATAAACTAGTAGGTCATTAACTAACGAACAATGTTTTATCAACACTCAAGCTGCTAGTGGACCCCAAGAAAACTACAACATAAACGATGGTGACACACCATGAATTGGGGGAAAGATCCCATAATAGAGAGGAAGAATCTGATGAAAGGAGGGTGGTAGAAACCCCTCTAGATTTGGTTGAAATTGTAAGAAGCCTCCTGGTAGAATTACAGAGTTGTAAGGATGACAATGAAAGGCTTATAAAAGAGAAGGAAAAGAAAAATGAAATTAATGCAGTCCTACTGCAAAGATTATCAGATATACAAAGCAATCTACAACATGGACCAATAGCCAGACATGTGGACAAACATCATATGAAGTAAACCCAAAGTCCACTCAAGATAAGAAAGCATGGTCCTGAAAGTGGCCACAACATGAGGAGCACCTCAAAGAAGGCCCGACATGGAGCCAAGAGACACTCATCGGAATAATCCTCTGGTGAGGAAACTGATAACTCCAAGGAATCTTCTAGTAGAAAAACTAGTTTTCATTCAAAGAGGAAATGAAAGACGAGGAAACATTCCAAGAGCCATGACCTTGAAGAGTTCAAGAAAGACAAACCACCCACTTTCGATGGAGAAATTAAGAAGGGGGAAAAGGAAAAAATTTGGCTTCTTGGCTTGAAGAAGTACTTCAGATCCCATGACTACTTTGAAAAATTAAAGGTTCAAATATCCATTTGTAACCTAATGGAAAGGCCTCCATTTGGTGGGAGGACCTTAAGAATGTGAAAGGAATCCATGAGAAGGACTTGTCATGGAAAAAAATTGAGAAATACTTCAAGAAGAAGTATCTATCATAGAAATACTTTTATGAACTCAAGTTGGGACAACTCACAATAGATGAATATATCAACAAATTCCTTGAGCTAACAAGGTATGTGCGCTACATCAAAGATGAAAAGGTAAAGATGCAACAATTTATTAGTGAATTGCCTTAGTCCTTCTGGTATAGAATTAAATTTGATGACCCAAAGACCTTAAAAGACACTATCCGAAAGGGAAAGTATTGCTATGAGCAATTAAAGAATAAGACAAAACCTCATGAGGATTGGAAGAAGAAAAGTAGTCCAGGATTCAAGAAAAAGGGGTTTAAACCCTCAAGAATTAAGAACTATGGGAAAGGTTCTAAGATGAGCCTTCCTACTAAAAGTGTGTATCAAAAACATTTCCCCTCTCAGAATGGAAATAAACCCTTTGGAGCAGCCTCGGGTAAGACTGATAACCCAAAGAGAGAACCCTTGAAATGTTGGGGTTGTGGAGAAGAACATCTGCTGGGAGACTTCCCATATAGGAAATAGAACAATAGGAGGGTCTAAAACATCCAAGAGGCTACCACAGTCAATGACATGGCTAGGAGCATGCCACACATTTATGCAGCCTTGGATAATAGACAAGTGGACCACTAAGCTTCAGTGGTGGATATGGAGGGTATGATTGCCAACCATCTAGTTTCCATTTTAATTGATCCTGGTTCTAATTTCAGTTATGTTGCCCCTCAAACTGTTTAGAAATTTAAATTGTAACAAGTTAAACATATTAAATCATGGTTGGTACAACTAGCCACTCAAACCAAAAGAAAAGTAACATAGGTCATACCAACATGTCAATTCATTATGAGTGGATTACCCACTCAAGAAACCTTAAACATACTTCCTTTAGGATCTTATGATCTTCTGATTGGCATGGATTGGCTGGCTGCCCATAAAACCATGTTGGAATGTTACAATAAAACTTTGGAATATGAAGATGAAGAAGGGAGAAAGATAACCCTACAAGAGATTCAAAATCCTGTCTCAGTGAGACAAATATCATCCCTTCAAATGAAGATGTATTGCATAAAAGGATGTCCTTTGTATGCAATAGAATTGTTGGAATTTGATGAGGACAACAAACCAAGCCTAGAGGACCATACCATATTAAGAGAGTATAGATATGTGTTTCAAGAAGAGGTATCGGGTCTACCTTCAAGAAGAGATATTAACTTTTCAGTAGAACTTGAACTAGGAGTGGTTCCAGTGTCTAGAACACCCTATAGAATGAGAACAACAGAGCTAGTTGAGCTCAAATTATAGCTAAAGGAGATGATGGACAAGGGATGCATTCAGCCTAGTGTGTCTCCATGGGGAGAACCAACCTTGTTTGTGAAAAATAAGGATGGAACACTTCGGTTGTACATAGATTGTAGGAAACTCAATAAGATGACCATTAAGAATAAGTATCCATTTCCAAGGATCAATGACTTGTTCAACCAATTGAGGGGTGCTACAATTTTCTACAAGATTGAATTGAGGTCTGGATAACATCAGGTTCGAAGCAATGATGAAGACATCCACAAAACAACCTTAAGGACAAGATATGGTCACTATGAATTTGTGGTGGTGCCATTTGGGCTAACCAGTGTACCAACCAATTTTATGTGCTTAATGAATAATGTACTTAGTAAGTTCTTAGACATATTTGTGTTGGTTTTCATTGATGATATCTTAATATATTCCAAGAATAGGGAAGAGAATGAAGAATATCTCAAGATAGCACTTCAAGTACTAAGAGAACATCAACTCTATGCTAACTTTAGTAAGTGTGTCTTTTTCTAGAAATAAGTCCATTACTTAGGCCATGTTATTTCTGAAGAAGGAGTGGCAGTTGAACCTGGAAAGATCAAAGCCATTATGGATTGGCCAACCCCAAAGGATGTATCTGAAATTAGATTCTTTATGGGCCTAGCAGGATACTATAGGAGGTTCATAAACAAATTTTCCAAGATTAATTTCCCAATCACCTTCCTTCAGAAAAAGGGAGTTAAATTCCTTTGGACATTAGAATGTGAAGAGAGATTCCAAGAGCTGAAATACCTTCTAACCAATGCACATCTCTTGAAGATTGTAGACCCAAACAAGGACTTCCTTGTATGTACATATGTCTGCAAGGAAGGACTTAGAGGAGTCCTTATGCAAGAAGAACATGTAATTTTCTACGAATCTAGAACATTGAATGAGCATGAAATCAATCATGTGACCCATGATCTAGAATTGGTTGCCATAGTACATGCTTTAACAATGTGGAGGAATTACCTCCTAGGTAGTAGATTTGTGCTTATGACAAACCATAGTGGGTTGAGATATTTGTTTGATCAACCAAAACTTAATTCTAGACAAGCTAGATGGATGGCTCTCCTTAGTGAGTTTGATTTTGAAATCAAAGATATCAAAGGAAAAGAAAATAGGGTGGTTGATTCCCTTAACAGAAGTATGAAAGTAATTCACTTTGTAATTGTAATCACTTGTAAAACAAACATCAAGAAAATAGTAAAAAATGCACAAGAAACAGATGCATTTTTAAATATTGTGAAATCATACTTAGAGCAAGAGCCCACGGGGATGAGGTACGAGGGTTATCAATTGTTGAATGATGGTCTGCTAAATTACAAAGGTAGGTTGTATATCCCAAATTGTGATGACTTGAAAAGGTTTATGATGGATGAACTGCACAAAATTCCGTATACTGCTCATCCTGGTTATCAGAAGATGATCACAACCACTAGGAAACTATTTTATTGGCCCAAACTAAAAAAGGACATAGTTGATTAGTTATATAAGTGTCTAGAATGTCAGTAAGTTAAGGCAGAACACCAACATCTAGCAGGGATGTTGCAGCCCCTACCAATCCCAGAATGGAAATGGGAAACCATCTCCATGGATTTCATCACAAGATTACCAAAATAGATCAAATGGAATGGCGCCATCATGGTAGTGGTGGACAAATTGAGCAAGGCTTCTCACTTCCTTCCCATCAAGTCAACTTGCAAGAAAATAGATATTGCCAGTATTTTCATGAAAGAAATATTTAGACTGCATGGCATGCCTAAGGAGATCTTATCTGACACAGATAAAAAATTTACTTCAAGCTTCTAGAGATCTTCGTTTGTTGGTTTTGAAACTAAATTTATATTTAGTACAACCTATCACCCTCAAAATGATGGACAAGAAGAGATGGTAAACCAAGTGTTAGAAGACATGTTAAGGATGCATGTAATGCATCAACCTAAGAAGTGGGAAGACTACCTACCACTGGTAGGGTTTTCCTACAACAATGGATATCAAGAGTCCTTAAAGATGAGTCCATTTGAGGCTCTCTATTATAGATAGTGCAAGATTCCAACCAACTGGGATAACCGAGTGGATAAAATAACATTCGAGCCAGATATGCTGAAAGAAATGTAACAACAAGTAGTTCAGATAAAGCAGATTCTGAAAGTGGCTCAGGATAGAAAGAAAATCTATGCATACAGAAAGAGGACTCCTAGAGAGTTAAAAAATAGGGGATCATGTGTATCTCTGAGTTAGACCCAGGAGAATCTCCTTGAGAAAGGGAGATTGTGCCAAGTTGGAAACTCAGTACTGTGGACCCTTTGAAATCTTGGATAGATTGGGGCTTGTAGCATATACGCTACACTTCCTCCCATAATGAAGGCACATGATGTTTTCCATGCTTCTTTATTGAATAAATATGTACATGATTCTAACCATATAATTGACTGGTCTGTTATTTAGGTGGAACCAGAGAGAGAATTCCTACCATAACCAAAATTCATAATAGATAGGAAGGAAACCCCACTCATGAACATAACCATTGCAGAGGTCAAGGTGCCATGGAAACACTTTGGTCCACATGAAGCTACATGGGAAATGGAGGATGCCATGAAACATGCATACCCATTTTTGTTTGCTTATGTACATACATAGCACATCAACAGATAGAAAATTGAGGACAATGTTCCTTTAAGGGGGAGGGTATTGTAATACCCCTGTTTCCCCGAGGTTGTAAATATAACTATAACATGCCAAGAGACTATGGTATACTAGATATGTGTGAATGTTGGATTTGATAAACCTTTTTGTTATAAAAGGTCAATGTATGTATTTTTTGTTATTAATAGAAAATGGATAGTGTTGCATAACTGTTGAAAGGGGGTTTTCCAAGATATGCCATGGTTCTATAAGAGAGATGGTGAGGGGAACCAAAAATGGTTAAGATGACCACCCACCAAACAAGTACCTTACTAGATTTAATGATTCAGACCTAGAACATGCCTCCGACCCTGAAATGAATTACCAGTCAGATTGGTAGCTGGAAGAGTCCTCCTCATGAGTTAATGAGGAGATCAGGCAGAGTACCCATCTACAATACTTCCATACCTAACCACGAGCTGGGGATTCAGACCCATGAAACATTGTGGAGGAAGGAAAGAACATAGGTAATTTGTTGGAAGAGGTAGATCTGTGAGAAAGCAGAGTCAAAAGACCAATCTCGAGAAGAGAAAAGAGTGCTTGCAGCTCTCTGATTCGAAGAAGAACTGGGAAATAAGATCATTCTGGGCATAATGAGATGTTGGCAGGGTTTTATTTCCAAGATGATAAACAGGGTTGACGAGTGAATGTGGAAGTACTCATGCAGACCTCCTTGCTTGGTACAGAGAAAACCAATGGCCAAGATCCTAGGGGAGGAGGAGAGTAACCTCCGATCCTGACTATCATTGTTTAAGAAGAAAGAGTCTCTCTCAGAGAATCATGGTCTAGCTAGGGGTTGGCTAGCAGTAAATTCGTTCATGAGTGACTTTGTCTATGGTTGGATGGAAACAAGCACCCCTTTCAGCAGTCGCTTCATGAATTCAGGTTTTCTAATAAGTATTTCCATACTCTATGTATTACAATGGAAATGATGATTTAATATATTTATATGTCTATGACTAAGTTCTATATTGAATGATTAAGGTGGAAATATGTATTATCTCTCTATGAACCCATGCTTTCAAATGGTCTTCTACTTACCTCGGCTTAACAGTTAGAAGAGTTACAGGTCGTAAGTCTGCAAGAGTGTCAAGGAAGGATTTACTGGGATGCTTAAGTCCTACAGACCTATAGAATCTACCTTCGTGGAAATACTAAGTTCAAACCCTATGTAAGGAGGGTACCTCCCTCAGACCTTTCACTCATGTGACCAAGGGCTCACAGACATATCCTTAACCAATTCACGACTAATATATTAGCGCGTAGCCCACGAGAGTTTTTGAAGGACCCATGTGATTAAGGTCTGGGAACCCTATGTTGATGGGTCCTAGATCCATTTAGCTCAACAACAGGAATCAAACCCGCCACCTAGGCCCAATTAGACTCTGCAACATTTAATAGTGGAATGGTTCTCCAGATTTTGCAATCCGGCCAAAATAATCGATGGGCTTTACCTTTTCTTGTGAAGGCTTTCTCCTTCAGTTTAGACATTCTCTTTTTGTATTTTCTCTTAGGTGGGACTGATATAAGATAGGTCCAGTATAAACCGACCAGGAAACAAAATGGGAACAAACTTAACTACTAGAAAAGGGGCTGAGATGGGGATAACCCTTACACTCTAGCATGCAGACAATGATCGCCTACCACATGCCTAGTACTAATACGTTAACCATGCAGGTATTCCAATTACCGACTGAGATACAATTTATCAAAAGAAAACATGCATGTGATAAACAATGGAAAGTAAAATAATTCACTCAACTCTAATCATCAATCACATAATAACACAATGATTAATCTTCATCATTAAAGAAAGAACTATAAAACATTGCATCAGATAACTTATCAACAGTTTTAATAGCTCTTACTCGTTACTGCATCCATTCATGAGACAAAATAAGAAATAATTCTTCTCCACATCCAATCATACACAAATTTGATGAAAACACAACTTTTGTCTCTGGTCCCAAAAGGACTTCTCAATTAAAGGAAGCTCCAAAATAGTTCTTAACAAAACAAAAAATGAGAGTTTCTTGCAACAACCATCGACCTCTAACTAATTGATCGATGTTCTTATTTATAACATAAAATTAACTAAAAATAACAACTAAAGCATAGCTAATTAAAACAAAATTCACCACATGGTGTTCTCTTCTATCAGTTCTTCTAAGAATCATCTTAAGATATCACTTAAGAGGGCGAATCTTCTCGTACTCCGACCAATTGATGAACAAATCCTTGCAGATGTTGGCATATGGGAATATATGTTGATCCATCAAGGTCGAGTGAATCTCTCTTATCTCTATCACATGTGCCCGATACTTGAATATACTAGCACTTAACTGTTGTAGCGTAGCCCAAGATTTGATCAGGTACTCCATAAACTGTCACACCTGACCTGGTGCCATGTCTGCCACCTTTGTTATTTCTTCAGCCCATGATGAGTCTTGATCAGTGTGCAACTTGACTATGTCACGCAAGTCGACAAAGTCATCGGGTGAGCCAAACTTGGGGAGTCCAATGTATTTCATCACCCGATTAATCTTGATCCAGTTTTTCTCGCACTTGGCCCATTTCTCTTGGATTTCTCGATGAGGTTCACTTGGCCGATTTCCTTATGCAATTAAGGTTGATTTTTTTTAACACCTGAATGTTGTGTTCTTCTGTATCTCGGCCCTGTTGGACTGCACCGATGTAGTTGACTCTCTCCACGGCTTGTTGTGCTTTCTAATACCACCACTCCATATCTTTACACGTCACAAGTCCTATGAGGGTGCTTCATGGAGCTCGGCTATCCTTGTAGTGAATAGGTGCCTCTCATCTATAAATTTGTTGTAGGCCTCCTGAAATTTACTCCTTAGGAACACCGTGGCCTGTGTGGTGTCCTAATAGTATTTCACCAAGTGGCACAAATGTTCCAATTCCTTCAGGGCAGTAGCCAAGTCCTCCTCATCTATTTTGGCTCTGTCTAGGGTGGCATCTGTGATTTCCATCCCTGCGCCGATGAGTTCAGAAGTCTTAGCATGCTCTTTGTTAATCAAATGTTCCTCCGTAGTGATGAGGATGGAGCAATCTAAAGTGATCCTCCTCTTCTTTGTGGTTCTATGGATAATATCCTTCCTTTTCTAGTCATAACCTATGGCATGTATGTCTACTACTTCATCCATGGGCTCATGGATTTGCTGATCTCCCCAGATAAGTGTATTCCCCAGACTCATGATGGTATATATTTTTTCAAGACTAGGTTCTTAAACTTCCTCCCTGTGTTCTAAAGGCCCGACTTCTATCTGTCACTCATAGAGGCTTTGAGTACCGATTGAAATTGAGGCATCAAGGGTAGGATCGGTATTTACTTGATCCTTTACCGTCAAGACGTCGATTTCCTGCTATGGAGCCTCTTCCTTTTGTTCACCCGACCCTGGCTCGTCCTTCGGGCTGTCCGCTTGAGTCTCTGGTGCATTGGGCAGCTGAATGTCGAAGACACTTTCGAATTCTTGTTCACTCTGTGGAATCCCCTAAGTTTGAGTGTCGGGAATTGGGGAAGATGTCTTCTTCGGCTCCTTTTCCTCCTCGATATGTACAGGGGTCGCAAGGGATACCTCTGTGCTCTCATCATCATCGTAGATTTTTATCAGTTCGCTCAAGGGGTTTGGCACACTTTTTCTCCCTGATGTTTTGACTATCTCTAGCTGAGTCGAAACACTTGTCAATGATCTGGCCGGTGGCATTGTGAATTCAAGGTCATTTAACCTGGTGATTTCATCAATGTCTATAAATTCAGGGGTGCTTGGGCCCACCTAGATTTTGTCTGGGTTATCGACAGGGGATCCTGTCATTTCTGAGAGATCTGGGTCATCTCACAGCTACTCAATCACACGCTGCACTTGTTGTAACATCATCAATCCACTTTCCCATGCATCCTGTGGCATAGAGAAACCTCTTTCTTGAATCGGGGCTGCCTGAGGGGCTTCTGCTGCTTCAGCTGCTATCATTTCTTCTGTGGCTCTGAGGGCCCCTTGAGCCGATTGTTATAGGATTGTCATATGTTCATCCAAGCTCATGGATTTGAACCTGTTCATATTAGGTTCAACCATCCTTGCCACCACTTTGTCCTGGTCTTGGGAATTTTTGGTGAAGACCTCATCTTCAAATTTATCATGGGCGTAAGGCCATCATGATGACACTTGCGAGGTGTGCTTCAAGACTAGACCCTTTGGGTCATGTTTGCGGAAATGGTCGGTCTAGAATATGAACTCTAATTGGATCAGTCCTTCTTTCTTGACCTAAGCGGTATCCTTCACCATGTAGAAGCCTACATGGAAACCATAAGGGATGAACACCCTTTTCTTATCTTTGACCAAAGTGGCGTTGTAGCCTTGCAGGATGGTCTAGTAGAATATCTCTCCCTCTACAAGCTAGTTAGGGACATGTGCAGGTAGGAGGTGAGGTGCTCCGGTGGCCTCGAATACCCTAATGTATGTATCACATTCATCCAGATACCAGTGGCCGAGATTTGATATCACCTTTTCAGCTGCAGTTGATAGCCTCGGACACTCTTTCTTTAAAACAATAAAATAAATGCATGTGATGAATTCATTGCAAATGAGGGAGTAGGATTTTTTGTACTTGTTCTCCCATAAGACACTGAAATATACATGGATCAAGATCTCTGTGACCTTCCATCTTAGGTTCATGCCGGAGAAGATGTTTCTGGCACACATGAAATCCAACAAGTATGATGCCATGTAGAAGGCTGGAGTCTCCCCTTCTTTCGATTTCTGAGCCTATTGTATGCAGATGCTCAACTGTTTGAAAATGATGGCTCCTCAGTTGAAGCTGCTCCCAGAAATAACTATTGTGTATGCTAGAGGCATCCATTCCTCCAAAAATCATGAGCAGTCTTTCTCCCCATACAACCGACAGATAAGAGCCATTAGGAAGATGTATAGTTCTCTTAGGTTGGTCGTTTGGTACAAGTCGGAAGTCTGATTGATGTATTTCTTATCTTCTCACCACCATGAGGCCATTACCCAATCAGTATCATGGCGCTCATATGAAATCAGTGTTCAGTCGCTCCTCCGGGTCTCTAAGCTTGTAATAGTTTTGCACCTCCACCGAAAGGAAAACCCCGACACAATCGCCATTGTCATCATTAATCAAAAAAAATTGTGTGTTCGTGTGGTCAATGATCCACTTTAGGATTTGTATGCAAGGGAACATTGGAGTTCTGCTTTCTACCATGTGTAGGTACGATTTTTGGATATTCAAGAAAACTTCATCGTCGAGCTTTCTCATATTGGGGTCGTTGTGCAGGATATATTCCAGGAATTCTTCCTGGCTGATCTTCTTGAAGAATTCTCCCCAATGTGGGAGTACCACCTTGGTTGGTCCTTGTGTTTGCCTCCATGTCTCCAAAGGATGGAGGTTGAGTGAATCCTTCTTGGTAGATGTCTTGATGACTGGTTATGACCTTGGGGAAAATTCTAATTTTTTTTGCGGCCGCTGGGGAAGAGCCTTCTCCTACCTCTGGTTCCTTTAGCTTCGGTACTCTCGAAGATCACCTAGTGTTTGGATTTATTGCAGGCATCATTCCTGCAATCGAAATAAACCCTTTAGAGATTGCGTATAGAGAAACACTGGATAAAATAAAATAATATATATATATATATATATGAAGTGAAAACATAAAATCCACAGACTAGTACATACCTGTAATGCTTTCTAAACCTGGTTGTTTGATACTCATGGGATTTCGAAATATTTTGAATTGCTCGTCTCGCTTATCTGGATGCTTTAAAACTCCTTTGCATGCATAATGGTTTCATTTGCAATGGCTCAAGAGAATTTAAACCGGGGAGGAACTTACCTTGTCGTATCAACCATTTAGTTCGGGTGATGAATGGAATTCAAAATCGATCTGTCGTCGAATCTCTGCAACTTAAATTCATTGTGGGTTGGCGACGAAGGCGCGGAGGGTGATGTGTTCTATCGGTAATTTCAAATAGATGGTTTTGATTCGCGCACGAAGTTGCAACTAATGCAAGATTTGGTATTAATTAACCCCTTAAAATATTAGAATATAATCATATCTAGCACTAAAACGTCCCATCGTGTCGCTTTCTCAGTGGGTGGATCAGGGATCGATGATGTGCTATGGATTTTTTCGTTGATATCCTTTTGCGGAAAACCTCTAACGCCAATCGATTTCATCGTACGATGCTGACATGGAAAACTAACTCGGAGGTGTGACTTGGACCTGGGGAACCAAAAGTGACTCGGGGTTGATCTACACCATATGGTCTTTCTAGTCTGGCAAAGATATGTGGCGTTAAAGACTAGCGACTTGATTTGCGCATATTAGTTGGATTCGATACTTTCTTCAGGTTGTGTGTTCTAAACTAAACCTGGGATCATCGATGCCAAAAAGATATTGGGGGTTGGCGATCAAGGATAAACCTGTCGCGTGTTTTTCTTTGTATTATCTTCTTCGAAACTCTCAATGCTGAAACGTTTCGGGAATTAGCGATCGGGGAAAACTCTTTAGTATGGTCAATATGTTCGTCGCGATTCGATATTCTCTGATTCCGATAAGTGCATCGGGTATCGGCTATCGATGATATTGTTTCTTTCTTTTTAAATGTTTACTCCCTTCGCCTTTTACCGATGCTGAAGGGGATCATCTATTGGCGATGTCTGTCTATGATACTCCTCTTGAAACAAAACTTCCTTTTGCTGATACCGACGAAGATCGTCGCTCGACAACTGAGGCATTTTTCGAGTGATTCCTTTTCACCTTTTAATTTCTTTCGATGCAAAATCTTGAGCGCGTCGGGTGAAGTGTTTTGGCTATTGATTCCTTATTTATGTGTTAATACTTTTTAATTCATGGGGTTTTATAGAGCTGGAAAACTTGAATAATAAATAAGAGTCAAGAGAACAAGCGAAGACAAAACATTTCTCAAAAGGAAAATGAAATTCAGACAATGAAAAGATCAAGTGGTACCCAAAAAGTGGAAATTGACATAGGATTTTTAGGGTGTGTTGAGTGCTCAACAAATGGTGACTTACTGAGCGAAAGAAGAAAATATGTTCTTTCTTCGGGCTTGGCTGATGCAAAAGATGATTAGGAACTTAACTGGTTTTCATCGGAGCTTATTTTACCCTTGCATTTGGAATTTCCCTGGTTGATGCATCTGGGCCTGCCTGTGGCGATTTTTAACCTTTATTCCACCTTCTTTTCCTGTAGCCTTGACTCACACCCCCTTTTGACAAGAGTTTAGTAAATCATTCACCAGAACTAGACATTTTAGTTACCCTTTATTCATTTGCTACAGTGTTTCTCCGCTTCCAGCGAGCGTCAATAGCCCTGACGGAGTCACCCCGACGTCACAAACCTTGCTCCGCTACCTGCAAGCGTCCATAGCCCCGACAGAGATATCTGCATACCCTCTCCTACTATGAAGTCATTTGTTATAGTTGACTTTTATTTTGGTAGAATGCCCAGAGCGAGCGAGAGAGGAGGACGTCTATTATTTGCAAGATGAGATGGTTAAGGTGAAACTTACTAGCTCTATCTTCGAGGTGCATGTAGTCCTTTCTGTCTTACCATATTTCCCTTAAGGTTTTACTAGACCACTAAACAAACACTTCCGCATTTCCCCAAACTTTTTCATTCACGTAGGTTAGATAGAGAATCCCTCGAAACAACCACAGGTTCTTCATCATTTCTTGTGTTTGTATGTGAGCGACAAGTTAGGAAAAGAGTTTGCTATGTCGCATGATTTGAGGTCAACCATTGTCTTGCTAAACACAATCTTTCAAAAGCGTAGAAGCATGATCGCAAAAGATAAACAAAATTATAAATGTAAAAAAGATAAATCGACACATAAAAAATAAACACATTTTTTATTTGTTTTATTTTTTTAATGAAAATATTGTTTCAGGGATTGGCCATTTGCTAGGAGAGCTTCAGATTCCCCCCTCAGATTCTGTAGTCGATATGTACCTAACCCAATATTCTTGGCCACCTAGAAATGTTCGAGCCATAGATTCTGAAACTTAGAATGTTTGCCTTTAGGCTCATTTGCTCTGTCCCACTTTAGGACTAGGTCTCCTACTTCGAAATTATTCTCTTTAGCTTGATTTTTATCAAACCACCTTTTAACTATATGTTGGTGGGATACAAAATTTTATTTATCTTTCTCCCTTTATTCTTCCAACATGATCAAGGTGTCAATTCTTTGTTGTAAGATTGATGAGGGTTTCCCTCTGGAATCCTGAGCGAGTTGAAGGGACGGAAGATAAAGCCCATTCAGGAGAATGACTTCCTGTCCATATACCAAATTGTATGGGGAATTCCCTATAGCTTCCTTGGGTGTGACTCTATCGGCCCATAAATCATTATGAAGTGAATTATGCCAATTTTTCTAGTTGTATACAACTATTTTCTTTAATATTTTTACTAGGTTCTTACTAGTTGACTCTGCCACTTCGTTTCCCTATGGATTATAGTTTGCAGAGTATCTAATTTTGATTCCTTTGTCTAGAGAAAAATCCATTAATAGGGTGGAAGAAAAGTAAGTTGCATTATCAAAAACAAGGATATAAGGGACACTGAATCTTGTGATTAGTTGTTGTTCTATGAATTGGATTACCACCTTCTCGTTTACATGAGTCAGTGGGATGACCTCTGCCCATTTCGTGAAATAATCGGTGGCGGTTAGTATATACTTATGTTGTTTTGAGGAACTCGGTGTAATTTATCCTATGATATATAACCCCCATTGCTCAAAAGGCCTAGAAACAGTCACCGGTTGGAGTGGGACAACTGCTCTATTTTCCCTCCCGACGCTTATTTGACAAGTTTTGCAGTTTCTAGCGTATGTGTGAGCGTCTTTGAACAAAGTGGGCCAATAATAGCCAGCTCTCAGTATCTTATGAGTGGTGGTGTTTAATGTCCACTGACAGGGCCATCATGGAGCTCCTTCAAAACTTTTTTTGCATCTTGACATTCGAGACATCTTAATAGTACCCCATCATAATTAACCCGAAAGAGTATCGAATTTATGAGGCAAAATTGTGCGGATTTTAACCGGAGAGATCTCCTTTCCTTAGGGTTTAGGTTTTCTAGGAAAGTCCCATGATGCAAGAGATAAGTCAATTTCTCATACCAAGACTCTTGTACTGGGGAAATGTATGAAGATTCACCATGCCATAATGCCATTTCATTCTCCTATCCAAGGTCTTCATTTACTTGGTCCTAAGCTTCAACAGCCAAGTTGCATAACCCTTGTCATTTGAATAGTTTAGCAGGTTTTATATATAGATCAAATTTTTGGACTACTACCATCCAATTTCCTCTTCTTTCCCCCATCTCTTGTTGAGAAAATAGGGAGCGGACTGTAGGGTGAGGCACGATTACTTTGGTGTGGTTCTTGAGGATGAAAGATCTAAAGTGTTTTACTTCCTTGTATACCACATAGGCTTGCTTATCTATAGTAGGGCAGTTTAGTTCGCCCCCCTAGAGGTTAGTGCTCATGAATGACACCGGGGCCTCATTGTTGTCATCATCCTTCTGAGTTAATATTGCGGCAAACGATTGGTCGGAGGCAAAAGTATAGAGGAAGAAATCCTTGTTGAAATCATGACTTCGCAATGCAAGGGATTGAGATAATGCAGTATTAATATTTCTAAAAGTCCTTCTTTCATTCATCATCCCTCTTAAATTCAACATCTTTACGAATCATTTTTTGCAAGGGTTTGATAGTTTTCACGAAATCGGGGGTGAATTTCCTCACAAAGTTGATTTTCCTGAAGAACGATTTCATAGATTTTTTGTTGTGAGGTAATGGAAGCTGAGATATTGCCTTAATTCTTTATGGGTCTATGCGGATGTGTGCTTGAGATATAATGTGACCTAACAACTTACCTTCTTCAACACCAAAAATAGTCTTCTTAGGGTTTAAGGATATGCCATATTTTCTACACCTTTCGAAATCCTGGGTGAAATGTTGGATGTCATCTTCCCTATTCTTTGAATACACAATCACGTCGTCCAAGTAGAATACTACACACTTGTTGATCAGTCCCCAAAATTCTACATCCATGGCCCTTTGGAAGGTCATTCCTACATTGATTAACCCAAAAGGCATGCGTTTGTAAGCGAAGGTTCCCCACTTGGTTCGAAAGGTAGTTTTCAAGCAGTCTTCTTCCAAAACTAGAACCTGGTTGTAACCTGAGAAACCATCTAGTAAGGAAAAATTTTTAGAGCCAGACATGGTCTGCAGGAGTTGCTCCATTGGTGGGACTGGGTAGTTGTCTTTTTCTGAAGCTCTGTTGAGATTTCTGAAATCTACGCATAGGCAAATTTCCCCAGACTTTTTCCTTACAAGAACTAAATTTTCTACCCATGCAGAATGTCTAACCTGGAAGATAATTTTGGCATCTAATAGTTTATTTAACTCCTAACACATGAGAGGCTCCAAGGATGGGTGGTACTTCCAAATCTTTTGTTGGAAGGGTTTTACTTCAGGATTTAAAGGAATAGTGCATTGAATGATACAGGTATCATAAGTTTTTAGATCTCGGTAGGACCATGCAAATACATGCTGATATTGTCTGAAAAGTTTGAGATAGGCCTTCCTTTCCTCTTTAGATATTGTCTTGCCGAGGTTTACATTTTTTGGGTTTTCCGAGGTTCTGAGAATTATGGTTTCATGCATGGGACAGGAACTACCGGTTTTCGCATTTTTTGACCCCTTAAATCTTTCCTTTAATTCAAAAAGGTTTTTTAAGTTGGCTATTCCCTTTAGTGTCATGTGAGACTTTGATTTTTCGGTCGGTTGATTTGTATGAGGGTGAGTTTTCATTGATTGTTCCTGAAATACTTCATCGTCAATAGCCAAGTCTTTAAAATTATCCTAATTGGTCAAGTTTATAATCTGTTCATCTTCTTCAAAAACCTTCCAATTAGAAATATTGTTGGGCACCGATGGTTTGTAGAGAAGCTCTACAGTAAAATGGGAGGCTTCATAATACTCTAGAGGTGATAGCCTTGAAGAGGTAGTGGCCAGGGAATCAAAAAGAATGTTCTTTGCTCTGGGAATCGTTGTAATGTTGAAAGCTTCAAAATTCTCTATTAACCTCTGTACTTCTTGTTGGTAATTTTTTAGGTGCGGAGAATTGCAATGTATAGTATTCCTTACTTGTCTAACAATGATTTCAGAGTCTCCAAAAACCTTTAATTCTTGGATGTTTAGGTCTATGGATTTCTTTAACCCTTTTACTAGATCTTCATACTCTGCAGTGTTATTAGTGCATTCAAATTCTAGTGTACAGGACAAGAAATGTCGTTTACCTTTCGAATCAATGAGGATGCACCTTGCCCCATACCCTTCTTGCGATTTAGAGACATCAAAGTATAAGGTCCAAACTTGTGGGAGAAATCTATCAGCTCCTTATTTCCTGTCACTTTCCTCTTTTCCTTCTGTTTGTTCTGTGATTTCTAACGTAGGTTCTTGACAGAAGAGGGTTTCCTCCACCACCTTCGACGATTCTTCTTGAAAAAACATTTCAGAGTTTTGAGTAAGAGGGACATCATATGAGAGAGGGGAGAAGTTCCTGAATTAGGAATCACATGAATAATTTCTTAGCACATGGAAATTTGTCGATGAGGTTTCGTTTAGGGTTTCTAGGTCAGTGACAGTATGTTTCAGATATCTTTCCCTATCAATTCTGATCATATTTTTGTGTCCCTTTAATGGTAGCCAAATGTGTGCCCAGTCTGTACTAAAGTATTCGTTTAACTTCTCAGACCAATCTCGGCTTAATAATAACCCATAAGCTTCTGGGATATCTACTACAATGATGTCAATCACTTGAAAAAACTTAGGATGTGTTGCTATTCTGATCATTACATCTTTGAGTTCTCCCATGACCTTCACCTAGGTATTGTCTAGTTGTATTACATGTTTGTCACTTTTGAGAGGGACTCCATTCAGATTTTTGAAAATAGAAAATGGCATAACATTAGAGGATGCTCCTAAATCGACCAAACAGTTATGGAGGTTTCTGTTGAAAACTTCGAATGTTAGAAGGAACGGTGGGCCAAAATTTTTTCCCTTCTTATATTAAGAACATGCGCTCATAATTGGTTTATTTCCTAGATCTGTGGCAGTTGGATTTCTTCCCTGGTCAGTGATTGTCATAGAATTTTCTACTGATTTCAAAGCTTGTAACAAGAAGTCTTTTTGTTGATGGATTATACATATGTCCATAACTAATATATTACCCTTCAACTTCTTCAAATATTCAACTATGTTGTAATCCATCTTGGGAAATTCTCGTGTATGGATGTTTATAGGGTTTCTTTGGGGGGAAAAAGGTGATTTCGGGTGAGAGAGTTGATCTCCCCCCGTAAATTTGGGTCGTAGTAAGTTCATTCAAGACCGGTTGACCCCTACTTCATGTTTGCATAGCTAAGACTTCTACATGTGGTTCTTGAACCTCAAACAGGTCATTGGACGACATAGCTAGGTCAGGGTCCCATATCAACATGGTTGTTTCTTCTGGTGGATCAATTTCCTCCTGATTGACAATATTCATATTGGAGCCACTTGATTGTTCGATCAGGGAGACTTCATCTAGAAACTGGTTGGCCATCAAATTCATGGCATGCACCCATTGAGGGCAGTCTCTTTCAAAGTGGTTTTCTTGGTGATAAGTGCAGAAAGAGTCAGATGCTACATTTCCCATATTGATGTTTAAGTTGGTTGGGGGAGGTTCAATTGCTTTGACCGGTGGATTCCTTTTAAAGAAAGGCTTATAGGGTATTTGGCCTTAGTTTCCATCCCTTGCACTCCTCTTCATGTCTATGATTTTGTTTGATAGATTTTTGACCATGCGTTGTAGGTCCTCTATCTCCCCACTTCCCTTTTCAGGAGCTTGTTCCATTTGTTTTCCTGGGGGTATAGTAAGCAATAGCCCTCTCCTGGGAGGAGGTTGAACTTATTTCTTAACTAAGGAGACATGGCTTTCTTTACGCCCCTTCATTTGGAACTCTATCATTTTGGCCTCTTCAAAATTCTCAACCAGGGTTGATTTGGCAACCCTTTTCACAAACATTAAAATAGAAGTTGGGAGAGCATTAGCATATACTTCAATTTGCAAATCCTGAGTAGGTTTAGCTTCGGGCTGGAATTTGTTTAATATGGTGGTAAATATTTTATTAAAGTATTTGACCCTTTCCTTTGAACTCATGGAGGTGGCAAACAACCCAGCCATCAAAGCTCTCATAGTAGTTTCTTCTGCAAATTTATCTAGAAAGTCCTTTTGAAACTTTGTCCAACTAGATATGGATCCTACGGGTAAGTTAAAATATCACGTGGAAGATGAATTCTCAAAAGTGTAGGGAAAAAGGCTGCATTTTACGTCTTCATGTTGGACATTCATAAGTCTAATAGATAGCATGAATTTCTTGATATGGTCTTCAAGCAATCCTGAAGTCTCAGGGTCGAATTTAGGAAGTAACTTTTCTGGGTGTCGGGGAAGGTTATATACTCATCCAGGGATGGCCAAAGCATCTCTGGCCAACCAAGGTTGATTTTTTTGCAGTAGGTTTCCCCTCTCTTCATCATGGTCATTATGATCTTCAATATCTTTAGATTCTGAGCATTCTAAGTTAAACCCTTCTTCTTTCGAAAAATTGTTTGGCTCAGAGACGTTGCCAGCTGGCGTTTCAGGGATTAGATTAAGCGGATGTTCGATTTCGGTGAGAGAAAAATCTATTAGGTCTTCTACTGTGTGCACAAAAACCTGGTCGGGGGTATAGACAACTAGTCTGCTTACTTTTTTTCGTCAAGGAAGTATCGGAGCTAAGGACATCGCACCGATTTTTCGTGCATATTCTCTTGTGATTCTTTTGAATTGATTCAATTCCTTGTGAGGGAGAGCATAAGGTATGTCTGGGTACAAGCGTTCTTCCTCTTGTTGGGGTGAGTTACTCATTTCAGGAGTACTCAATGTGTGTGGGTTGTCTTGGGAATGACTAGCCATGCACGTGGGTTGTTTTGAATCTACAGGTTGTCTGAAATATTATGTGAAATATGTATTCAACCATTCATTCTTTAGGCCCTCCTTCTAGTGCCAATTCTGTTGATGGTTCCTAGATCCATTTAACTCAACAACATGAACCAAATCCGCCACCGAGGCCCAATTAGACTCTGCAGTGTTTAATAGTGGAATGGTTCTCTAGATTTTTCAATCCGGACAAAATAATCAACGGGCTTTACGTTCTCTTGTGAAGGCTTTCTCCTTCGGTTTAGACATTCTCTTTTTATATTTTATTTTAGGTGGAACTGATATAATATAGGGCCAGTGTTAAGCCCTAATATTGGCTCATTACCCCTTAATTGGGTCATGTTATATTAGTAATGTTATTTTATTTATGTCGGCTTTAGGCCATTAGTTGTAATTATACCTCCTAGTCTCCTATATATACCAAGGAGACATTTTC
>ML814009.1:0-10051 GCA_009831015.1 Picea engelmannii | reverse complement strand
TACCAAGGAGACATTTTCATTTTGAATCATCTTGTACTTGAACATTTAAGTGGGGTAAAAGGAGGTTGCCCCCTCGAAGAGGCTTATTATCTGAAATTATCTCTTTTTCAAGGCGTTGAGTTCTTTTCCTGAGGTTTTTCTATTCTATATTGATGTTTGGTTCTTAACAACCAGTATAAACCGACCAGGCAACAAAATGGGAACAAACTTAACTACTTGAGAAGGGGATGAGCTTGGGATAACCCTTACACTCTAGCATATAGAAAATGATCATCTACCACATGCCTAGTACTAATACGTTAACCATGCGAGTATTCCAATTACCGACTAAGATACAATTTATCAGAATAAAACATGCATGTGATAAACAATGGAAAGTAAAATAATTCACTCAACTCTAATCATCAATCACATAATAACACAACAATTAATCTTCATCATTAAAGAAAGAACTATAAAACATTGCATCAGATAACTTATCAACAAATTTAATATCTCTTGCTCATTACTGCATCCATTCATGAGACAAAATAAGAAATAATTCTTCTCCACATCCAATCATACACGCATTTGATGAAAACACAACTTTTTTCTCTGGTCCCAAAAGGACTTCTCAATTAAAGGCAGCTCCAAAATAGTTCTTAACAAAACCAAAAATGAGAGTTTCTTGCAACAACCATCGACCTCTAACTAACTGGTCGATGCTCTTATTTATAACATAAAATTAACTAAAAATAACAACTAAAGCGCAACTAAGTAAAACAAATTTCACCACATGGCGTTCTCTTCTATCAGTTATTCTAAGAGTCATCTCAAGATATCACTTAAGAGGGTGACTCTTCTCGTATTCCGACCACTTGATGAACATATCCTAGTAGGTGTTGGCGTATGGGAATCTATGTTGTTCCATCGGGGCCGATTGAATCTCTCTTATCTCTAACGCATGAGCCTAATACTTGACTATACCGGGACTTAACTGTTGCAACATAGCACGATCTTTGATCGGGTGCCCCATAAACTGTCACACCTAACCTGGTGCCATGTATGCCACCTTTGCTATTTACTCGGTCCATGATGAGTCTTTATTGGTGTGGGACTTGACTATGTCACACAAGTCGACAAAGTCATCAGGTGTGCCAAACTCGGGGAGTCCAATGTCTTTCATCACCTAATTAATCTTGATCCAGTGTTTCTCTCACTTGGCCCATTTCTCTTGGATTTCTCAGTGAGGTTCCTGAGTCATTTTTTCCCAATACTCGGTCGATTTCCTTATGCGATCAAGGATGATTTCTTTTAACACCTGAATGTCGTGTTCTTCTGTATCTCGGCCCTATTGGACTGCACCAATGTACTCGACTCTCTCCATGACTTCCTGCACTTTCTCGTACCACCACTCCAAATCTTTGCACATCATAAGTGCCATGAGGGTGTCTTCCTGGAGCTCGACTATCCTTGCAGTGAATAGGCAATGCTCATCTATAAATTTGTTGTAGGCCTCCTGAAATTCACTCCCTAGGAACACCGTGGCATGTGTGGTGTCCTAATAGTATTTCGCCAAGTGGTACAAATGTTCCAATTCTTTCAAGGTAGCGACCAACTCCTCATCATCTCTTTTGGCTCTGTCTAGGGTGGAATCTGTGATTTCCATCCCTGCACCGATGAGTTATGACATTTTAGCATGTTCTATGTTAATCAGATGTTCGTCTGTAGTGATGAGGATGGAGCGATCTAAAGTGATCCTCCTCTTCTTTGTGGTTTTCTGGATGTTATCCTTCCTTTTCTGGTCATAAGCTATGGCATGTATGTTGGCTACTTTGTCCATGGGCTTGGGTATTTATTGATCTCCCCAGTTAAGTGTATTCCCTAGAATCTCGATGGTATATACTTGTTCAAGACTGGGTTCTTGAACTTCCTCCCTGTGTTCTGAAGGCTCGGCTTTTGTTTGTCGTTCATCGGGGGTTTCAATACCAATTGAAATTGAGGCATCAGGGGTAGGCTCGGTACTTACTTGATCCTTAACCATCGGGACACCGATTTCCTACTGTGGAGCCTCTTCCTTTTGTTCGGTCGACCCTGGCTCGTCCTTCAGGATGTCCGCATGAGTCTCTGGTGCATTGGGCAGCTAAGTGTCTAAGACACTTTCGACTTATTGTTCACTCTGTGGAAGCCCCTGATTTTGAGTGTCGGGAACTGGGGAAGATGTCTTCTTCGACTCCTTTTCCTCCTCGATATGTATAGGGGTCGCAAGGGATACCTCCGGGCTCTCATAATCATCGTAGATTTTTATCAGTTTTCTCAAGGGGTTTGGCATACTTGTTCTCCCTGATGTTTTGACTATCTCTAGCTGAGTCAAAACACCTGTCGGTGATCCAGTCAGTGGTGTTGTGAATTCAAGGTCATCTAACCTGGTGATTTCATCAATGTCTATAAATTCAGGGCCACTTGGGCCCACCTGGCTTCTTTCTGGGTTATCGACAGAAGATCTTGTCATTTCTGAGAGGTATGGGTCATATCGCAGTTGATCAATCACTCGCTACACTTGTTATAACATGATAAATCCCCTTTCCCATGCATCATGTGGCATAGGGAAACCTCTTTCTTGAATCATGACTGCTTGGGGGGCTTCTATTGCTTCGGCCACTATCATTTCTTCTCTGTCCCTGAGGGCCCCTTAAGTCGATTGTTCTAGGATCATTGTCTGTTCATCCAGGTTCATGGATTTGAACTTGGTCATATTAGGGTCGACCATCCTTACCACCACTTTGTCCCAGTCTTGGGCATTTTTGGTGAAGACTTCATCGAATTTATCATGGGCATAACGCCAGCGGGATGACACTTGCGAGGCATGCTTCAAGACTAGACCCTTTGGGTCATGGTTGTGGAAATGGATGGTCTAGAATCAGAACTCCAATTGGATCAGTCCTTATTGCTTTGCATGAGCGGTGTCCTTCACCATGTAGAAGCCTACATGGAAACCATAAGGGATGAATGCCCTATTCTTATCTTTGACCAAAGTGTTTTTGTAGCCTTGCAGGATGGTTTGGTATCATATCTCTCCCACTACAATCTAGTCAGGGACATGTTCAGGTAGGAGGTGAGGTGCTACGGTGGCCCTGAATACCCTAATGTAGGTATCGTGTTCATCCAGATACCAATGACCGACCTTTGATATCACCTTTTTGGCCGCAGTTGATAGCCTTAGACACTCTTTCTTAAAAAGAATAAAATAAATGCGTGCGATGAATTCATGGCAGATGAGGGAGTAGGATTTTTTGTACTTGTTCTCCCATAAGAGGTTTAAATATAGATGGACCGAGATCTCTGTGACGTGCCATCTTAATTTCATTCCGTCGAAGACGTTTCTCGCACACATGACATTCAAGAAGTATTATGCCATGTAGAAGGTTGGAGTCTCCTCTTCTTTCGATGTCTAAGCTTGTTGTATGCAGATGCTCAGCTGTTTGAAAATGATGGCTCCCTAGTTGAAGCCACTCCTGGAAATGGCTACTGTGTATGCTAGAGGCATCCACGTCTCCAAAAATTTGGAGCAGTGTTTCTCCCCACACAACCAGTAGATAAGAGCCATTAGGAAGATGCATGGTTCTCTTAGGTTGGTCATTTGGTACCAGCCAGAAGTCTGGTTCATGTATTTCTTATATTCTCTCCACCACGAGGCCATTACCCGACCGATATTGTGGCACTCATAGAATTTCATGACAAAATCAGTGTTCAGTCGCTCCTCCGGGTCTCTAAGCTTGTAATACTTTTGCACCTCCACTGGAAGGAAAACCCCGAAACACTCACCATTGTCATCATTAATCAAACATTTTTTTGTGTCTGTGTGGTCAATGAGACACTTCAGGAGTTATATACAGGGGAACACTAGAGTTCTACTTGCTACCATGTGTAGTGTAACACACCCACTACGAGAATTAATAAATTTCGGCTTTTTTTCCTTCTTTTCCCTGAGGAACAGAATCCCCAAGTTCCTATGGGGCCTGATGCAGAACCTACCATCCCTTATCCTTACCCATGTGGTCGTTGGCTATGAACACCGGCCTTACCGGAGAGGTGCTTCCGGCTTTTGCGATTCAGGAAATCGCGATGCATGTGTTCCCCTGCTCTCTTGTCTCTCGAAGTGCCGAAATCCAAAAGGAACCAATAGTTTGTCACATATAACAATGCCTCAGATTTAAAACCTAGCATCCCACCTTTCGGAGTTTTGTGTACTGGGTTTTCACAGTAGAAGAGGACGAGGGATTCATACCCTTCGGTTTTCCGGGTGCCAAAACACCAAAAACCAAATCTACATGCACTAAGCCATATCAGGAATTCACAAGTCAGGAATTTGGGACTGGCATGTACCAAGGACTTGCTTTTAGATATCCCAGGTGTTGAAATACCAAGACATCAAGACTTATCCACGCTATTATTATTTCGGGGTTTCGCAAGTCAGGTTTTCGCGATATGCGCAGACAGGAGGTCTCGCACTTAGGTTTCCCGAGATCTGAAACTCCTAATCCTGTATTCATCGCTAAGCTCATTTCGGGGTTTCACAAGTCGAGACTTCACGACTGGCGAGTACAAGGGAACTAACCCTTGGGTTTCCTAGGTGACGAAACACTGAAACATCCAAACTCTAGACACGCTATGCCATTTCGGGGTTTCGCAAGTCAGGATTTTGGGACTGGCGAGTACAGGAGACTTGCCTTTAGATATCCCAGGAGCCGAAACATCAAAACTCCATATCTCATCCACGCTATTATCATTTCAGGGTCTTGCAAGTTAGGATTTCGGTACTGGCGATTACAAGAGAACTTACCCTTAGGTATCCCGGGTGCCGAAACATCAAGAATCTAATCACGCTACACTATTCTTGGGTTTCACAAGTCGAGATTTTGTGACTGGCGAGTACAAGAGACTTTCCTTTAGATATATCGGGTGCCGAAACACTGAAACATCAAATTCTAATCATGCTACACTATTTTAGGGTTTCGCAAGTCGATATTTCAGGACTGGCGAGTACAAGAGACTTGCCTTTAGATATCCTGGGTGACGAAACACCAAAACATCAAATTCTAATCACGCTACACTATTCTAGGGTTTCGCAAGTCAGGATTTCACGTTTGGCGAATACAAGGAAACTAACCCTTGGGTTTCTCGGTCGTCGAAACACCGAAACACCAAGACTTATCCATGCTATACTTATTTCGGGGTTTCGCAAGTCAGGATTTCACATCTGGCGAATACAAGGAAACTGACCCTTGGGTTTCTCGGTTGTCGAAACACCGAAACACCAAGACTTATCCACGCTATACTTATTTCGGGGTTTCGCAAGTCGGGATTTTGCATCTGGCGAATACAAGGAAACCAATCCTTGGGTTTCTCGGTTGCCGAAACACCGAAACAACAAACTCTGAGGAAACCATTCTTTCTGGTGCAAGGTCTCCAAACTTAGGCCATAAAATCCTTCAACGGATTCTTGGGTAATTATCACCAGGCTTAGGGACATGACTGAAAGGCCTTCTTAACTTATCGAGCTATGAACTCTGTGACAGGGGTGAGGTAAGCTTAGATATTTACTTAAACGGTAGTCCTTTCAAGGAACTCACTCCGGCTCTGGAATAGTGAGGGAACTTTCCCAGAAGGAGGTGCCTTCGGGGAAATCCAACCAAGACATCGCATGAGTCAAGTAAATGGGACAGATATCCCAAGAACAGACTCGGAATCTGAACTTGTTCAATGTATATATATACATATATATATATATATATGAACCGAATATGGCCATACAAGTATAAGCATGCATCTGCCTTTTCCAAACAAACACACCAGGCAAACACTTCTATGCAGAAACCATTCATGAGTGTACAACCATGAGCATGCATTTCAGGAACATTCAATTTGAAATACAAGACATAAATACTTATCAGAAAACACCAGGTGTAATGCAACTGCTGAGAGGGGTGCTCGTTTCCACCCAACTGTAGGGTTAGTGACTCCAAATGGATTTACCACTAGCCACCCCCAAGCTAGACCACGATGCTTTGAGACTCAGTCTCTTACTTCCCGCTCGTCGGAAATCCAAGACGAAGGTTACTCTCCTTCTCCTCTGCTCATGACTCACTATATTTTCCGAAGTTCCTCTAGTTCTCCTTCTACGATTCCTATCGCACATGTATCTGTGTCTGTGTGCTCTCCTTCTCCCCCCTTCCACACTTCTTTCCCCCTACGAGGTTGTGTGTGGCACAAAATTTCCTGTTCGATGGTCAGGTCTGAGAGCTTCGAAGGATGGGCGATTCGTCCCATCCCCTCATTTACTCTTGAGGAGCCTCCCCACCTACCATCCAGGCGGGTAATTCATTTCGAGGTCTGAGAGTGAGCTTTGGTTTTCTCGAGCATGTATAAACTAGTACAGTTTTGGTTCAGTGGAAGTTAACACAACCACTCTCGGCCCCTTCCACCACCTCTCATCAACCATCATGGTTTCTTTTCAGCACATCCCCCTCTCAGCAGTCATGCAACATATATTCATACATTATTTACTTTCCTCAGACCTTTTATACAAAGGTCCATTAAATCAAACATTCACAATCTTTGAGTTTGTCATAGTTCTTGGCTAGTATAGTTATTTTTACAGACTGGGGGAAACAGGGTGTTACAATTCCCTCCCCCTTAAAGGAACATTGTCCTTGATGTTCTATCTATCAATATGACATGTATGTACAGGGATAAACAAAATTGGATATGCTTGTTTCATGGCATCTTCCATTCCCCATGTAGCCTCATCTAGGCCAAAATGTTTCCACTGCACCTTGACCTATGCAATGGTTCGGTTCCTGAGCAGGGTTTCCTTTCTGTCTAGTATGCATTGAGGTTTTGGTAGGAATTCTCCCTCTGGTTCCACCTAGATCACAAACCAGTCAATTATATGATTAGAATCATGTACATATTTCTTCAATAATGAAACATGGAAAACATTATGTTCTTTTACTGTGGGAGGAAGTGCTAGCCTATAGGCTATAGGTCCCACTCTATCTAGAACTTCAAAGGGTCCACAATACCAAGGTGCCAACTTGGCACAAGATCCCATCCTCAAGGAACTCTTCCTAGGCCTAACTCTAAGGTATACATCGTCTCCCGCCTTGAACTCTCTTGGAGTTCTCTTTTGGTCGGCGTAACTTTTTTGTCGGTTCTGGGCGACCTTTAGATTTTGTTTTATCTGAATCACTTGTTGTTCCATTTCTTTCAACATGTCAGGTCCAATAGTAACTTTGTTTATGGGATTACTCCAACTGACTGGAGTGTTGCACGACCTACCATAGAGGACTTCGAAAGGACTCATCTCCAGGGATTCTTGGTAGCCATTGTTGTAGGCGAATTCCACTAGTGGCAGGTAGTCTTCCCACCTTTTGGGTTGATGCATTACATGCATCTTGAGAATGTCTTCTAATATTTGATTCACCCTTTCTGTCTGTCCATCAGTTTGAGGGTGATAGGCTGTGCTAAATAGTAACTTGGTCTCCAAACTAGCCATCAGTGATTTCCAAAAGTTGGAAGTAAATTTCGTGTCTCTGTCAGACACGATCTCTTTCGGCATACAATGCAGTCTAAATATCTCCTTCATGAATACATTGGTGATGTCTATTGCCTTACAAGTCGACTTGACGGGGATAAAATGAGCGGACTTGCTCAATTTATCCACCACTACCATGATGGCGTCATTCTGTTTGGTCACGGTTGGTAATCTGGTGATGAAATCCATGGAGATGGTTTCCCATTTCCATTCTAGGATTGGTAGAGGTTGTAATAATCCTGCTGGGTGTCGGTGTTTTGCTTTAACCTATTGGCATTCTATGCATTTGGCTAAGTACTCAGCTATGTCTTTCTTCAATCCAGGCCAATAGAATTGTTTCCTAGTGGTCGTGATCATCTTCTGGTATCCTGGATGACCAGTATAGGGTCTTTTGTGTTGTTCATCCATTATGAACCTCTTCAAGTCATCACAATCTAGGATATACAATCTGTTTCTGTAAGTGAGCAGACCTCCTTCCATCATCTAGTAGCCTCCATACTTTATCCCTATGGGTTCTTTCTACAGGTATGAGGTCATAGTCTGGAAGAATGTGTCTGTCTCTTGTGCATTTCTGACTCTTTCCTTGACATCCGTCTTGCAGGTGCTTACCACTGCTAGGTGAATTGTTTTCATGCTTCTGCTAAAGGCATCAGCCACCCTATTTTCCTTTCCCTTAATATGTTTTATTTCAAAATAAAACTCATTGAGGAGGGCCATCCACCTAGCTTGTCTGGCATTGAGATTTGGTTGGTCAAACAGATATCGCAATCCACAGTGGTCTGTCATAAGTAAAAAATTTCTTCCCAGGAGGTAATGCCTCCACATTTTTAAGGTGTGCACTATGGTGGCCAGCTCTAGATCGCGGGTCACATAGTTGACCTCGTGATCATTCAATTTTAGGGATTCATAGCAGACCACACTTCCTCCTTGAATAAGGACTCCTCCGATCCCTTCCTTACAGGCATCTATGCACATGAGGAAGTTAGCTTCGGAATCGGAAATCTTCAACATAGGTGCATGGGTCAGTAGGTGTTTTCGGGTTTGAAATCTTTCTTCACATTTTTATGTCCACGTGAATTTTGTCCCCTTCTTCTGGAGGGTAGTGATTGGACACCCAATCCTGGAGAATCCTTTTATAAATCTCCTATAGTATCCTGCCAAGCCCATAAAGTATCTGATATTCGAAACGCCCTTCGGGGTAGGCCATTCCATGATAGACTTGATCTTATCAGGGTCTACTGCTACCCCTTCTTCAGATAGGACATGGCCCAAGTAATGTATTTGCTTCTGGAAAAAGTCACACTTGCTAAATTTGGCATAGAGTTGATGTTCTCTTAGCACTTGAAGCACAAGCCTAAGGTGTTCCTCATGTTCCTCTCTATTCTTGGAGTAAATTAATATGTCATCAATAAAAACCAACACAAATTTGTCTAGGAATTTGCTGAGCACATTGTTCATCAAGCACATAAAAGTGGCAGGGGCATTGGTCAATCCAAATGGTACTACCACAAACTCATAGTGACCATATCTCATCCTGAAGGCAGTTTTGTGGATGTCTTTGCCCTTGATTCGGACTTGATGGTACCCATATCTCAGGTCAATATTCGATAAGATAGAGGCACCTCCCACTTGATCGAACAAGTCATATATCCTAGGTAGGGGGTACTTGTTCTTTATGGTTACCTTATTGAGTTGTCTATAATCTATGCACAGTCGGAGGGTACTGTCTTTCTTTTTCACAAATAGGACTAGTGCTCCCCATGGAGACACACTGGGTTGGATATAGCCTCTATCCATCATTTCTTTCAGTTGTAATTTAAGCTCAACTAGCTCAGGTGTGCTCATCCTGTAGGGTGTCCTAGACACTGACACCACTCCTGGTGCAAGTTCTATTGAGAAATCAATGTCCCTTCTTGGAGGTAGACCCGGTACCTCTTCCGGAAATACATCTCTATATTCTCTCAGCATGGGGTGGTCTTTGAGGCTTGGTTTGTCACCTTCAATTGTTCTCAACACCTGTATTGCATATAGTGGACATCCTTTTCTGCAATACTTTCTCATTTGAAGAGCTGATATTTGTCTCACCGAGACAGGTTTTTGGATCCCTTGAAGGGTTATCCTCCTTCCTTCTTCACTTACGCATTCCAAGGTTTATGGTAACAGTCCAGTTTGGCTTTATGGGTGGCTAGCCAGTCCATACCAATCAACAAATCATAAGGCGTGGTTCGCAGTTATCAAGGTCGAAAGTAATAAGTCGAGTATCTGCAAGATCGACTGCCCCCATTGCGGAAAGTAATGATTTCCGTTGCGTTGGGCAAGTTTGGAGGACTTTCAAAACTGACATGGCAGCCGGGGATTGTGCTAAGTCATCTACTAAGCTGTAGTTGTGAGCTGCCCGAGCCTGGGGGTTGTGAACATTCCTACGCAAGGGGATGTGAGGGATGCGTAATGGTGGTTCGGCAGAAGGGCGAGGGA
>ML814008.1:276990-309307 GCA_009831015.1 Picea engelmannii | reverse complement strand
TGGAGAGCTACAAAGGAGGGGCGTAACTTCCTTGGAAGGCGCTCCACAAGGGTGAAAAACAAGAAAATGAAAGGAAAGAGTGAGGTGGAGGGAGTGGGGTCACCTCAAGGGGTGACGTGGAGGCTAAAGGGAGTGAAAGCTCATGAGAGGGGGCCACACTCAAGTCACAAACTCAATTAAAAAGGAAAAACGTCAATCCCCCTAGGGGGGCGTGACTTTTGAGTGTAGAAGGTGGGTAAGGGGTTAGAATAGGTCGGAAAAGGTTGGGAGGGTCATGTTATGCTTAGGGGGTCTCTCTCTAACCATCATTTCACCTTTTCACATCCTCTAACTCATAATTACAATTTTTACATTTTGCCATGTTTGGACTTTAGAATTAAAATTGCTGTTTTAGACTGACTGACACTTCGGGTGGACAAACCTATGGCTAAAGTTGTCTGACTAAGCTGAAACTTTGTCCATGGATGTAGGGGGTGCTATTCCATTTCTTTTGAGCACAAATACCCTATCAAAAGTCCAAGGACCTAGTTTTTTAGAATTATTGCTCAAAAACAATGAATCAATTAAATAATTAAACTTCCAAACTTAGGGAAATTTAATTAAAAAATAATTAATTAAAAAAAACTGACTTAGACTCTAGAAAATTCCGCGAAACTTTCTAAGATGTCTTGCATGGTCATTTACAATGATTCCCTATAATAGTTACCAAAACATAAGCCCACTAGAACGCCGTTCACCACTTTGGAGGAATTATTGCAAGTGTGAGGGAAAAACTCAAGGGAAATCAATAAGGCTGAAAAGCCCAACTGATAACCTGAGGATAAAAAATCCTCGGTGAAAGGAACTCTCCCAGTGAACCTATCCCAAGGTAACTGACCTAGACATGACTCGTGCAGACCTATTACATTATTAACCCACGCAGGGGTGCGGAAATTCCAATTACAAAATAAAGTGCTGGGGCCAAACACTGCCCTGTAGAACCAAAAGTCTTCGACAAAATGGCATTTGATGATGCATCTCTTCATGGCACATGAGTTGACCACCCGTGTTGGAGAGGCGGTCAACAGGTTGAAAGGGAAGAAACTAGCGTCTTGCGTTGTTTGGGCTATGGGGTCAAGCATGCAATCTTAAGGAGTGATTCTCATGAAGATCTATGAGCAAATTGGGCTGTAACAACAAGATCCAAAAATCCCTAGATTTAGCAAGTAAAATATCACAAAATTTGGAAGGAAGGGGTCTTCAAGAATCGTACCACCTCCAAATTGATTTGAGAGTGTTTTTTGCCTAAAGAGATCAAGCTATGATTTCGTTTTCAAGAAATATAGGGAAAGATTTTTTCTCTTTAAAACAACGTAACAAAAAGGGTTTAGGGATACCTTTTCCAATGTAGCAACATTACTCTTCTATGGAACCCAAATCGACTTTGACAATCCAAACATGCAATAAAAATTCACTAATATGCACCAAGAATATTTGCTACATTTCAACAAGGTTGGACATCCATTCCTCAAAGCTTTAGACAAAAGACAGGAGCAATTTTTTATTCCAATAGATTGATAGCACTTCCAACAACAATTACAAGATAGAGGAGCTTCTTATTTATAGATCTATAGCTCAACAACTCCATAAATAAAGTATCATTAGATCAATAAATAACCTTAGATCTATGCTCTGAATAATAATATCCTCCAACTAACTTGAGAGGACAAGTCAACAACAATATAATATGGTGGACTAATGCCATATGTACAAACTCCATCGAATATATGGGAAAAATAAGTGGATGCCCTCCTCAAAATGAGATGAGAGATATGGTCAAAGCATAACAAATCCCCTCCTCTAGGGTGTAGATTTTTTGAGGTCCTATGAGGCTATCAACTAAGGTCTGTCCTTGACATTAGTTTGGCTCTAAGTTTCAACTCAGTGGCTGTCCCTTGCTGCTGTTTTAGGACAGCAAACAATCACCAACTTTCAGCTCAATATTTTGATGGTTAAATGTCCTTTTGAGGTGCCTTTGTAAGTGTTTTCTTTACTCAATGTTAGCACATGCAATATACATCAAAACAAATAACACTACCTCTAGATATTTTAACTTTAAAATGTTGATCTACACTTCTAAGCATGCATGAAATTGACACATATGTTTTTTGTCAACATGACCTTGGAAAACCCCCCCCATGGGGAAAACCAGTTTGGAGCAGATATATATAGAAGGCCTCAAAGAAAAATGTACAACATAGGAAACATATACAAGTGAACCTGGTACAATAACAACCACACTCGAATGCCTTGGAGTTCCTTGAAGACCTCCCCACAAGCCTTGTGAAGTAAGGCACCCCTTGCCTTGGTGTGCCTTTCTTCCTTTGCTTGCTTTTGTCTTTATCCTGATGTCTTTGCTTTGCCTTTGCTCTTGCTTGACCTTTGAACTCTTTCCTTTGCCTTGCCCTTGTAGTAGCCTCCTCCTCTCAAGTAAGCCTCCCACAAGATGATGGTGCGCCCCCCCTCTCAAGTAAGCCTCCCATTCTAGGTACACAACTCTTGAGGCAGGTGCACAACTCCCAAGGTAGAGATGCAACACTATAGGAAGGTACACAGATCCCAATGCAGGGGCACCACCTCATGATGATGAGTCATGCCTCGATATGTGTCATCAAGCAGTGAAACATTAAGTGACATCCTTTAACTTCTCAATGGCTCATTTAATTTTTATCATTTCCTAAGTTTAACAATGGTGGGGACTGTTATCGCACATATTGTAGGTCGCACTAGAGCCTTGTGCAATTTCAACCAATGGACAACACACTGGGACAAGACCCACTGTCATCTCAGGAAAGGTCTCGGGTGATCCCTGGGGAAAGACAATGGAAAAGGTCTAAGAAGGCCCTAGGAGGTCACGATACAAGGTCAAGAAAGGTCTTAAAGTCTATGAATGGGTGGAAAAGAGGTGAAGGTAAAGGAAAAAGGGAAATTACCTGCAACACAATGTCAGTTAAACCAAATATGTATGAGAGCTCGTGACCAATATGTTAACCCCACCACTGATCACTGATATGAATGTTTGAATCTCAAGTAGCAAGTGATCAGAATTTTATATTAATGCAATGTTAGAGTTGGCCAAATGAATGTGTATACCTGACAGGCTTAGGCAAAAGGATCTTCACAGGAATTTTAGGTTGTTGTAGCCCTCAAATATACCTAAGGGGTTTTGAGGCCACCTTGGTACGAGAAGGCAATCTTCCCGAAAGATGTTTTCGGTGCACAACAACAAACGAGATGACCAAAAGGTTTGCTCAGTTGTTTCAAGGATTCTAGTGTTTAATTTTAATGCTTAGCTCATGCACATGTGGTTTATTTCAATTTAGCATGTACTTGAACCATAAACAATGCAACAATACCATACACAAGTGTTGTAGTAACCAAGATCACAAGAAGAGTAACCATGCACAAGAACACAAGAGTTTATCCTGGGAAACCCTTCTCAATCAAGGGAAAAACCCAACAATCCTTTGCTATAGAGTCAAGAGAAGATCCCCCACACCATGGGCCCTAGAGCACACAAGAGGGTGCTCCTTGACCTAGAAACTTGCGCCTAAGAGAAGTGCGCACTTCAACTGTACAACTTGTCTTGAGAGAATGTTACAAGTGTGAGTGTGAGTTAGTTCCACAATGGGGATCTACTACTATTTATACAAGGCCTAGCACATCAAAATGATGTGTCTATTGGCACAATAGGGACAACCTGTTCAACTAATAATATAATTAATCATTACACAATATTAATTATCTTTTACATGATGGGGCCGACTTGTACCCTTTACAACACAAATTAGTGTTACAACAAATCTTACTCTCAGACAATATAGCAAGGGATCCACACATCCTTTAGTGCTTAGCCACTAGGGACATGTCCACCTATGCTCATCCACAGGGACGTCACTCACAACAGATCAACTCAACTAAGTCCATAGGAGTACCATCTGGAGAGCCATCTCATGTTGACTCAACTAAGTCCATAGGAGTCAGACAAGAGACCGTCTCAAGTCGTCTCAACTCAATCCAGAGGAGCATGACAAGAGAACACACATAATCTCAACTCAGTCCAGAGGAGTATGACACAGCCATCACATGGGCTCTCTCACAGATCGTCTCAACTCAATCCATAGGAGAACGACTTGGAGAATGTCTCATGAAGTTGCAATCAACAACATATAGGTGGTCTCCAAGATAGGAGCAGAATCAGTAATAGTGTTGTCTAATGCGCAACCGTTCGACAGGAGCCCCTCTATATACCTCTAAGTATGACGAAGCAACCGTAGTCTTCTAATATACATCGAGGTATGTGAGAGAACTACAAGCCCCTGGGATGTAGCGTTGGTAGAGTAACGATAACTCATAGGTTTATAGACACCCAGAAACATCTTTTCTAAGACCCCCCAGAATATTGCCAAATATTTTAATTGAGTAATGCTTAAAATCACAAGATTAAAATGTAAACCACTTATTTCATTTATGCCAATGAGTTACACAAGTGATTATAATGGTTCAAAAGATTACTTGCGATTATACCCAAGTTGAGATATCCAATATAACAATGAGATCAATGAGTATTAAGTCCAAAATAGCCACAATGTTTAATGAGCAAGGCAAGGAGAAAGAACACTTGATTAATCAATATGGCATTCAGATTGTTTAACAATTTCAAAGAAAGATAAAAGATTAGCAATAATGCTTGGAATGACTTCCCCACAGTTAACAACACTTAGAAGTTTATTAATAATTAATCTTCCAGCCACTCTTTAGATCTGAAATATGATATTGCAGCGAGGAAATCAAATTTAAAACCAACTTTAATTGATCCAAAATCAACCCAAGAATGTCCTAGGATCAAATTCCCGCACTTAGACAATTTTTCAATGGAAGAGCAATGAGAAGGTAATCCTTTAGAGCACTTAAACCAGATCTGATATATATATTTTGCAGCAGTGTTTTAACAATGATATCAGATCAGAAATCTCAAGATAGTACCCTACAACAGTCCCCAAGCATTCAAAATATAACCCCCCAAATATTTAACAAAACTTTCAATGTATCAGCAAGTGAAGTGTGAAGTTTTAGGCACTATTACCAGTTATACCAGGTCTGATGTGTTATTTTGCAGCACATAAATCAGTGTGTAAATCACTTAGAAAATTCACAAGAAACACTAAGGAAACAACCTACAATAGTCCAAGAAAACTAGCTAATAGTTAGGAGAAGAAACTAGCAAAATTAGATCACTAAACTATGTTAATTTCTAGCTGTTCTAAACACTAAGTTCTGCATAAAATTACAGCCAATGGCTGTAGCATTCAAACATGTCCCTACATAAATTATACCACTAAAATGCTAAGCTAACAAGTTAGAATACTAGATCCAACCAAGGACTACAATACCCACTTTTTTATTTTTTCGAAAAAGGTTAAGAAAAACTCTAGATCTAAAAACTAAGGGTTATTAAACAAACTAAAGTGAGGAAGAGATGAGGGTTTGATGAGTAGGGAGGCTAGAGGCCCCCAAAAAATAGCCCCCCAAGGGGAAATGCTTCCCTTGGAAGGTTGTTTAAGGCTGTGCACTTAGATCTCAATTTTGACGCAAAATCACGTTTCCCAATGCAAGGTATTTTGTTTCTCCAATGCAAATGAGATAACCAGTGCCTAAACACTCACCCCCTTCTCATGAAGTGTGCCCCTCACTCCTAAAGTGTGCCCCCCTTGAAGAGAGCCCCCTCTTGCATGGTTGCCACTTGTGGCACAAGCAAGGGGGGTCTACCTTGCATTTCTCACTTAAAAGAGAGGCCTCCCCTCCTCTTTTCATCATCTATTCTCAGAGCAAGTTTATGCTGTCCATTTTTGTCCCATTCTTTTCTCTCTCTCTCTCTCTCTCTCTCTCTCCCATTCTCTCATTGTAAATCTTGCTGCAAGTATTTGCAGCAACATTTTCTGAATAATAAAAGGAAGCTTTGGAGGATCTATGGTGTGCATTGAGAGTCTTCTTGATGCTGTTTATGTTGTTCTCGTGAGGTGATATTTGCTGCATTCCATTTTTATTCTTTTGCTTTCACTAGTTAACTTGGAGACCCAAATACAATATTTTGCTTGGGAATAATTAGTAGAAGTATTGCTATTAGTTTAGTGAGTGTTTCTCTCAAGTTTGCAAAGTATTTTACAAGCTTATTAGATGCTCTCACCTCCTTGTTGCATTGTGTAGAAAAATATACTCATTTGTAGGTCACTAAAGGGTTTGGAGGAGTGAATTTCAGATCTGGAAATTCACTCATTCAACCATCTAGAGCTTCATTTTATTTTCTGTTTTTTCTCCCTCTTTTCCTCTTACATTGTAGCATATTTTATGATCTGAAATAGTCTTTTAAATTACATTTTATGTTAAGAAATTTTCCTCTTAATTTATGTTTCTGCACTAACAGAAATTAATCAATCTTAAAGTGTTTTTGTAGCATTTTCCAGCAAGCACACTCCAGGTCAAGGGGATGTGCTGCTCAAATTTGGCCCCAAAACACTCACGGAACACTCCAAGAGTTTGGGTACCAAACCCCCTTTCACTTTTCATATTTCTTTTCATTGTAAGCAACCCAAGAGAGTCTCTTGAGCTTGCATTCTCTTTCCTAAAGTTAAAAATCTGATATTGTAATTTAGATTTAATTTTTGTCCACACCTTGCAAAAAGATTGGCCTAGCCATCCATGCAAAATTGTGGAGGCTAGAGTAGATTTAATTTTCTGTTTTTTACATTTCATTGTTTGCCCACTTCTCCCATAAAGAGAAGGTTGTGTGGCTAGGTTAATTCTTTCATTTAAGTTATTCTTTATTTTCACCCACCTTGGCACAAAATCGGTAGGCTTGTCCTCCACATTGTGCGATTGTTGTGAGGTTGCAAGTTATTTATTTTTTGCTCACCTTTGTCCTTAAGGCAAAGTTGTGTGGCTAGTATTGTTGTACTTTACTTTCAAGCTTTTTCATTCAAGTTTATTGTGCCCACACCTTGCATTGTGTTTGGCTATGCCAACCTTGCAATATTGTGAAGGCTAGAATAATTTATTGTTTTGGAAAGTAATTGAATTTGTGCCCCGCCTTCTGCCCTGTATTCCCTCCCCTTGCCACTTCGGTGGATCTTGGGTAACTAAAAAGGGGCAAAAGGACCGAGTGGCTAGACTAATTAGGCACCCAACTTTTATTGCTTCTACCACCAAAAAGGGTGACTTGGGAGGCTACAAGGGGTTGAAGTTGGGGACGGCTTCACGACAGTACATGTCCTCCTTGCTTGAGCACCCAAGCATTCCGGGTTGACCTGTGGAGCTAGGGAAGGACCTTGGTTGTCCTTCTTGAGCACCCAACAATTCCTTTTGGTTGAAGGGATAAGAATTAGGGGTAGACACCTAGTTTAGTCTTGTATCTATCACACTTAATTCTTCTAATTCAAGAGAGACCTAAAACTTATTAAAATCAACCGACACTACTTTCACAACACTTGCACTTTCAAGTTGAACTATCTTTCTTTCCAAGTTGTGCAAATTTATCTTAAAGCAATTTACTTTCCATGCGATTTTACTTTCCAAGCATTTTCAATTTCAAGCTATCTCTTTCATTGTGACGATTTTACTTTCCAAGCATTTTCAATTTCAAGCTATCTCTTTCATTGTGAATATTTACATGTATTGATGCACCATTGTTTATTGGGTTAAAAGTATTCTTTCATTCATTTGGAATTAGTTGTTTAAAGTTAGAAGTCATTTCATTTTTTAATTCTTTGTGTAGATATTTCATGTTGTATTCCATATTGTAGATATATTTGTAATTGTGCAAGTAAACTTTGGGTATATTTTAGGCATTGGTTTATTCATTGTATTGTAACGAAAAGATTTTGCCCGTCATTTAAAAATTGCATTTGCATTGTTTGCTTGTCATTGGGTTGGGTCTCCCTAATAAAAAACCAAATTAACTCCTAGATCATTAATCAAAACTTAGCATAGTTAAATAGGGTCTACCCCCCTTGGCTTTCCTAGGAGTGAGCCTAGACGGAAGAAGTCTGGATCGAGGTGATAGTGGGTCGGACTTAGGCTTGTGCCTCCAAGGACACACCAAGTGGGTTGGAGACTTCTCCACGTTTGTAGGTGTGTATAAGGACGATAACAAACCCTTCGTCCTCAAAGACTACAACGAGACCTCGAAGAACATCTTCATATGTTTGAAAATATGGGCGCCAATACTCAATAAATTTGCCAATGAGATCTATGAGAGAAGATATTCCCTTTGGATTGCAACAATCCTTGACTCAATTTCGCACTTCCAATGGCAAACAATATATAAATAACTTCATTTGTATGTCCTTGTGTTGCGGTTTTGTTTCCAATAGATATTGAAAGAACTCTACAATATAAATGACAATAAAACCTTCGAATTTTGGATAGTCTTCCAACCATCTCACATCAATGTCAAACTCATTTGGGTATCCGGGAATGTTCTCAAAATCAATAGAAGGATATCTTTCATGAAAATCCTAGGGTGCCATAGTTCCATCACTCGAGAGTATACAATATCATAAAGTTGAGAGCATGATGACACCTAGGAATATATTAGTGGAGTTGCCAGATAATCCCCTTTGGATCACCAAAGGAAGGTGAGGGAACTACCCTCAGTGGATTCTCCAAGTAAATTTGCAAGATAAGGGCTTCGGGAGAAGTTTACCAAAGATATGTTGTCGAGGAGAATGAACTCAATCCTCCTCGACAGCGGTGCCGAAATGTTATTGTAGGATTTGTACTTGTGCAAAGCCCCACCACAAGTCCCCAAATCTTGAGTAACAATGGAAGAACCCACCACCGTCACCATAGTAGGAACATCCATCGTTTTAGTGATGGAAGAGGTCCACCACAAGGGAGGCTTCCTTGGTGACCTCAAGCGATCAAAGTAGCAAGTATAGTAGCCAAGCCTACCGCCTCCTCTTTTGATCACCTAAAGAAAGGTCTAGGTCAAGGTAAGAAAAAAGGTATGAAGTTGTTTCAGTACCTGTCCAGACAAGAACAATTTACAACATATATATGATTACTTCCAAGTCCAAATATGCAGTTAATACCTCTTAAAGACACTAGACAATGTAAGTTGCAATGGCTGTTGTAAATTTGCAGCAGTAAACAATGGTATGACAACATTAAATGATTTACAACAACAACGAGAATTAATGCTCAGAAATGCAACAATTGACTAATAAAACTTAGCATTTATCCACTAGAATAACATCCAATTGTTTAATACAATTTTTGAATTTGTTAGTCCACCTTTACAAGAGTGTATGCAACAAATAAGAGTGTTATCAGATGGTTGTAGCAAACTTTTGTAACGACAACAAATTATCCAATGAGTTTGCCAATGTTAATGTTAGTTAGGTTGGTAGAATGCTTAAGAGAGTTGAGAGAAAGAGTTTGTTGATCAAATCACCATGAGAATGCTTTGAGAATAGTGCCTTTCAAGGGTTATGGAGTCTTATAACAACAAATGCAACTAGGGATAGCCTACTTGAAACCAAGAGGTAGGATTCAAACTCTAAGGTGCTAGCACATTAGGGCCTTTGGGTTTGAATCTTGAGGAGGAGGATTTCTAGAGTGTGTTATTCCCTAGCCTAGGGATAACTAAGGAGATCACGTCTTGAGGCCCACAAGTTCTAGACATGGAGTACTGAGAGCCAAATGATTTGAGCATGGCCTCGGAGGGATCAGTGCAGTCTACTTATCACCAACATCAATATCCATCCCACCAGCTTGGTCCTGAAGTAGCGGTGAGTCTTGCTCCATGAGGTAATGAGTCCGGGTATCATGGTATGTATCACTCTGATTTTTGAAGCACTTGAATATGTTGTATAGAATCCTTCTTCATTTCATGATGTTTGCTTGGAAATTATGCTCTTTGCCTCGTTCATACCTAAAAGGGTGACATGGTGCCTGTTATCCACTTTTAGGGATAACTAGGAGATCATGTCTCGAGGCCCACATGTCCTAGACATGGAGTACCGATAACCAGATCGACTTGAGCATGGCCCTGGAGGGCCCATCTTTTCTCCCTTTCAGCGCCTCCACTTTGTCAGCAACAACAACATCCATCACCTTCGGCTTGGTACTGTATCAGAGATTGTTCTTGCTCCATGAGATAATGAGTCCGAGTATCATGGCATGTGTTACTCTGATCCTCAAAACCTTTGAATATGTGCATTTAATTCCTTTTGTTTCTAACAAATGCTTGGATCTTATACTTGTCCACTTGACCATGTCTGGGAGGAATGACAGGATGCCCTAGTAAGCCTGTGCCCATAGGTTTTGGTTTGCCATTGGGGGGATTTCTGAAAAGTCATCGTCCGCTCCCATTATATTACCACTTTTTCATCTTGCTTCCTGCTCATCAACCCCATTTACATTTGTCCAGGCATTGGGTTGGCCAATCATTTAAGAGTTACACCTTGCCTTGTGGGAAGAAGGGGCTAAAGGCCCAGAAGGTAAAAGCAAGCTGGCAAAGGATAAAGCCTAAAAATAAAACCTCGAGATGCTTCGCCCAGGAATCCCCGAGAAAGCAGTAAAAGGCTTCTCTGCAAGAAACAAGAGGGACCTAATAAAAATAATAAAACAAGACCTAGTCAGAGGATAGGGGATCTCATCACGAGCCAACCTATTAGGTCCATGGGTACCTAGCAGTATGACACTACTAGCAGCTGGTTACCACGCCAGGGTAGTGGCTCTTGGTTGCATGGCCAAGAGAAATGGGGTCTCATCATGAGCCAACCTTCCCATTTCTCTAAAAGTACTTGTGGGTAACATTGCCACCACTGGTCACCATGCCAGGGAAGTGTTCCCTGATTAGCTTCTTGAAGAAAAAACAATAAAGAATAAAGAATAAAAGGCATGAATGGGCTTGGAAACAATTGCATCCACGACAGGTGCAGCTCGCCTTCTACAAAGGCACCTACTAGTAAGCTCTGCATTTCCCTGCTTTCATTGCACCCCTTGTTAGGACATCCCTTATCCACCTCACCCACTTACATGACTTGGATTTAATCTCTTCCGGAAACATCCCTTTTCCAGTAGACACTAGCCCAATAGGACGCCCTGTCACTTTCCCCAAACTTGTATTGTAGACTTGTATAATGTCTTTGAGCACTTGACTGGGGTAATAGGGGTTTTATGCACATGTTTAATAATATTGATAATGAGATGTGATTGACATTGCTATGATCCCTGTGACTTATGAGCCCATGGACGACGTAGCTGTTGATGTGCAGGATCATGCTCAACAGACAGGTACACATGGGGAGATGATTAGTTCGGACCTCCATGGGGTTGAAGAGCCCACCAGGTGGATGCTGAGACCCCAAATAGGGGTAGAGACAGGACATAGGGGTTTGCACCGGAGAAGAGGACGTTCCACAGAGGCACCCTGGCAGAGCCTGACCTAGGGGGTTGTGCCCTCTTCATTGGAACATTGGCCTTGGAAGGCCTAGGACGTCACCCAACAAGTTCATGACATCATCCTTGCTTCATGGACGTTTTGGCAGACAGACAGGGCAGTTTGACACGTGTGGCAGGTTGGAAAAGCCCAAGGAGGGCTAATGTTTTGCTCCAGGAGGCTGCATTTGCCCTAGAAAGGGCTAACGTCACCCTAGAAAGGGTATGACGTCTTCCTTTTGCTTGATTATCGTTTATTTTTAAGACTTTTAATGTAAAACAATATGATTTTGGTATTTTGGCCTTGTCGGCCTTTTAATGACCTAAAATGTAATTGAGGTCATTGGTATGGTATAAATTGAGGGTTTTTACCTTCATATTTCATCATCTTTCACTCACTCATCAATGAGGTCTGAAATTTGTGCCCTTCTTAGGGTTTTTGGCTGAAATTTTGAGGCACACTTGTTGAAGGAAGACACTTCTTGGCATTTTTGGCATTTCTCTTGGTGGAAGGTGTTACAACTAGGGTTTTGCTACATGGTTTCTTGGTTTATGTAAGTGACTTTTTACAAACACTTCTTAATTGAATGGTTTTAGTTTTATTTACTTACATATGTTATTATAAATTGCTAAATCAAACCCTAGGTGACAAGCACTAGTTAATGTCCTTGTCTCATGTCCCCACTAAGATTTTAAGCCATTTGATTTGCATGGAGAAGATAGAGCCTTGCCATAGCAACACTCTATTCTTTTCTTCTAGCCTAGCTGTTTTGTATTTGTTGAGCTAAGAAGGAGAAAAATGCACCAAGGCCTAGGGTTTCTACACCCGGTGAGCCGTTTTTCCCTAGGGTTTATCTAGTGAAGCCTTGCTTTAGCAATACATCACTTACAAACTCTCTTGTCTTAGATCAATCTTTATTTAAGCTAGCTGTTTTATTTATTACCATTGAGCTAAAGAAGGAGAGAGCACTGAGGCCTAGGGTTTCTACACCAAAGTGAGCCTCTCTCCCCTAGGGTTTCATTGTTGAGGCCTTTCTATAGTAACACCTCAACATTTAACCCTCTTGTCTTTAGTTTCATCTTTATCACTTAGTCCTTTAGCCTTTGTGTCCTCTTTTGACTCCATTTTCCCTAGTAGCGCACTGGTCTAAGACCTCTTGCATTGAGTAACTTGATCACAAACAAACCTCTAAACTTTGAACAAACCTTAACTCTTACTAACCCTAGCCTAGACTAATCCTACTAACCCTATTGCTGCCGTCACCTTCTTATGCTATAAACACCTTTGTGCAGCTATCGTTTTACTTCTAAAGCAATTGAATGATTGGTTAAGGCATTGTTTATAAAGTGTTGATATTGGTACATTAAATGCCAAAGTTTTCTTTAGCATTTATTGAGAAGTGATATTGTAATCATTGCTATCATATAAATATTGATTTGCTTCATCAATACTATTGCTCAATTGCTTATTATCAGAAAGTCGTTGATTATATGAAGTACTAACCGGCAAGCTTGCACATGTAGTTCTTTGTTGCTTTGTCTCAGGCAGGTACTCTCCTTGGTTATTACTTCCGATTATCTTTTATCTTTATTGGCTATAAGCTGGACTTTCTGCTCGGTGGTGACTTGTGACGGGGAAATTATCTTTGAGCTCTTAAGCCTTTTGCCTTCTCAGAACCCCAGGTCACCTGGACGTCTCCCCTAGGCCTTACCTCCCTAAACAGAAAGAACCTTCCCATTGAGGTGACAATGGTGGGATTGGTTCAGTTACACCAGTTTGGCCTCCTTTCATCCGTCTATCATCCCAACTACAAACTGTGCGATAACATTTTGGCGCTGCTGCCGGGGAACACTGAGTCAATTCTCCTCAAGATGACACTTTTCGGTAAGCCTTGCCTCTAGAGCCTTTATCTTACAAGCTTACCTGGTGACTCCACTTAGGGTGTTTTTCCCTTATCCTTTGATAATTTCAAGTAAATTATCTGGCGACTCCACAAACTACAAAGAAGTACAATAATCCTCCTCAGTCCTTCAGAAGAAAGCCTCCTCGAAACTCTCCTGTAGTAAAATCAATTTTCCGAGGGAGTCTTCCTTTGAAAACCATGTCTAGCACAATAACTCAGACCAATGCACCGAACCCAGGAAATAACCAAAGACAATGGTCATGCAATCTCTTCAAGCCGTTAGACATGTCTGCCATACCAGGCTACCCTAGGCAAATGCCACCCAAGTATGAGAAGTGGTTGCCTAATTTTACTAGTACTGATGCAATCATTGCCAAAGAGCATATGAGCAATTTTTGGCCGTTTTTTCAGCTTCACCCCGTCAATGATGATGATGAAGACCTAGTCATGAAATTGTTCTCCACTACCCTCCTTGATGCTTCAAGGCGTTGTTATCTTAGTCTTCCCAATGGCATCATTAAAACTATGGACAAACTAGAAGAAGCCTTTCTCAAGAGATGGAGTATAAAAGAAGACCCCAACATGCTTATAACTAGGCTGAATTCCCTTTGGAAACATGAGAATGAGTCCATTCGAGAATTCCACACTAGGTTTGAAACCCTGTTGCAAAAGATCCCTGTGAGCCATCATCCAACCGATAATTACCTTGTCTATATCTACACCAAATATTTCACGGGTCAACTAGGGTATCTCCTCAGAGATAAAAACCCCCAAACAATCCAAGAAGCTCAAGAATTGGCTACCAAGATTGAAGACAGCCTCCATTCGTCTAAAATTCAGCGTTTCACAAATCCAAGGGGGAAAATGGACACTAAACCCAAGATAGTCCACAATACGGAGCCTACTTCAGACCTTTGCACCAGTATGGAAAAATTACAAGCAACCATGGATGGCATGATAAAAAATCAAGAGCTAATGATGAGTAGAATTGTCAACTTGGAAAGAGCCTAGAGCCAAGCACCTAGGGTCCCGTACAAAGGTCAATTCCAAAAGGGGAACCAGTTCTATAAACCAAAGAATGATCAAGAGGTTCCAAACACCTTATCTCCAACGAATGTCGTAGATGAAAACCCAAGGTGTTTGTAGTGTAGTGAAGCACATTGGGAACATGTGTGTCCTTACAACAACGATTGCCATGAACAAGTGAACAATATGGGACATCTCATGGAAGGCCCCCAAATAAATATCACTGCTGAAGAACATCGGGAAGGCATGAAAGAAGCAACCAAGCTAGCTAGAATGGCAGTAATAAACAACCTAGACCAGTAATCAAAAGATAAGTTGAAGAAACAAGAATTCCAGGTGTATAGATGAAAGAAGCTAAACCAACGCATCTCTACCATTCCTGTAGCAGCTCAAACAAAACCTCCACCCTCGAACATTATCCTCTCTAAAACTTCCAAAACCGAGAAGGTGGACTTGAAATTTGACTTTGAAGGGGCACTATCTAAGATGCATGTAACCATCCCTCTGAGAGAAGTCATTAAGGTACCATCTGTTAAAGAACGATTTGACAATTTCTTCAAAGAATCAGATGGACCCATGGACCCTCCTATCATGTTGCAAGCTGATCACTTTAGGGTCCAATACGATGAGCATACTCCCTTTTTCATGACCTTGATAATAAATAACAAGAGCCTCAACAACTGCATGCTGGATTCAGGGGCCGGTGCTAACATGATGTCCCTCAAGGTCATGCAACAAGTAGGTTTAAAAGTTACATGACCTTACAGGAATGTGTGTGGCTTTGAATCTAAAGCCATACCCACACATGGGGTGATTGAGAATGTCGAAGTTTGCCTTAAAGAATACCCTGAGAAAGTGACCCACATGGACATAGTGGTAGTGGACGTCCCAGATGTGTGGGGGATATAATTATCTAGGAAGTTTGCCTCAAAACTGGGAGGTACCCTTGAGATGGACCTCACTTACGTGAATATACCTTTGAAAGATGGAACTACAGGTCATCTCCCGAATGTACCCGTGACGACAACCCATGTTCAAGAAGCTAGTGATCCCAACAAAGATGCCAAAACACATGAGCAAATCATGGAAAGTCTTCTTGAGTTTTCTCCGAATGATATGCCTTTTGCAACAGAGGAAGACTTTGATCAGATTCAATGGCCCAAGAAAGAGGAATATCAACAACTCCTAGACAAGTATAAAGACAAGGAAGTCAGGACCGTGAAGTTGCTAAAAACAGGAGAAAGTGACATACTAATTCGGCCTTCCCAGTAGGAAATCTCTGCCGCATAATCCCACCCTCCTCCCTCTGCACAGTACACCAGAGTTGTTCAGGGAACAACCAAATACAGAATCAGAGAGTACAAGGAGGGGGATGTAGTATGGATGTGGGATACCAAGAACGAAGAGCCAACTAATGTCAAAGGAAGTACTCAATCTTGGCTTGGCCCTTTCAAAGTTGGAAGAAAATCAGTTGACGATTCATATTACTTGTCCACTTTGGAAGGAAGAAGGTGCCCATTACCAGTCAGCGAGCACCTCCTCAAACCCCACCAAGGTGGAGGGATCTAATTTCACAGGCAAGTGCAGGTAAGTAGGTAGGCATTTTGTATTCATTGTATATACCATTGCATTGAATACTAGAGTAGTTTGATTTCACACTTGTACATATGATTGCTTTTATTTCAGNGAGCTAGGGGTGATATCATCACCCCAAATGATTACTAATAGTTGCTATTGAGATCAAGTAGGTAACAGGTTATGCCAGAGATGCTGAGGTTCTCATGCGCTCTACGGTGAGCACATGTCCCCGAGTTGGAGCCAGAGGTTATTCCCCACTTTTAGGGATAACTAGGAGATCATGTATCGAGGCCCATAGGTCCTAGACATGGAGTACCGAGAGCCAGATCGACTTGAGCATGGCCCATATTTTCTCCCTTTCAGCGCCTCCACTTTGTCAACAACAACAACATCCATCACCTTCGGCTTGGTCCTGTATCAGAGATGGTTCTTGCTCCATGAGGTAATGAGTTCGAGTATCATGGTATGTGTCACTCTGATCCTCAAAACCTTTGAATATGTGCATTTAATTTCTTTTGTTTCTAACAAATGCTTGGATCTTATACTTGTCCACTTGACCATGTCTGGGAGGAATGACAGGATGCCCTAGTAAGCCTGTGCCCATAGGTTTTGGTTTGCCATTGGGGGGATTTCTGAAAAGTCATCATCCACTCTTGTCAAATTACCACTTTTTCATCTTGCTTCCCGCTCATCCACCCCATTTACATTTCTCCGGGCATTGGGTTGGCCAATCATTTAAGGGTTGCACCTTGCCTTGTGGGAAGAAGGGGCTAAAGGTCCAGAAGGTAAAAGTAAGCTGGCAAAGGATAAAGCCTAAAAATAAAACCTCGAGATGCTTCGCCCAGGGATCCCCGAGAAAGTAGTAAAAGGCTTCTCAGCAAGAAACGAGAGGGACCCAATAAAAATAATAAAACAAGACCTAGTCAGAGGATAGGGGGTCTCATCACGAGCCAACCTATTAGGTCCATGGGTACCTAGCAGTATGACACTACTAGCAGTTGGTTACCATGCCAGGGTAGTGGCTCTTAATTGCATGGCCAAGAGAAAGGGGGTCTCATCACGAGCCAACCTTCTCATTTCTGTGAAAGTACTTGTGGGTAACATTGCCACCACTGGTCACCATGCCAGGGCAATGTTCCCTGATTAGCTTCTTGAAGAAAAAACAATAAAGAATAAAGAATAAAAGGCATGAATGGGCTTGGAAACAATTGCATCCACGACAGGTGCAACTCGCCTTCTACAAAGGAACCCACAGGTAAGCTCTGCATTTCCCTTCTTTCACCGCACCCCTTGTCCGGACATCCCTTATCCACCTCACCCACTTACATGACTTGGATTTAATCTCTTCCGGAAACATCCCTTTTCCAGTGGACACTAGCCCAATAGGACGCCCTGCCACTTTCCCCAAACTTGTATTGCAGACTTGTATAATGTCTTTGAGCACTTGATTGGGGTAATAGGGGTTTTATGCACATGTTTAATAATATTGATGATGAGATGTGATTGACATTGCTATGATCCCTGTGACTTATGAGCCCATGGAGGGCATAGCTGTTGATGTGCAGGATCATGCCCGATAGACAGGGTACCATATTGGACAGGTACACATGGGGAGATGATTAGTTCGGACCTCCATGGGGCTAAAGAGCCCACCAGGTGGATGTTGAGACCCCAACAGGGGGCAGAGACAGGATAGAGGGGTTTGCACCGAAGAAGAGGAGGATGTTCCACAGAGGCACCCTGGCAGATCCTGACCTAGGGGGGTTGTGCCCTCTTCATTGGAACGTTGGCCTTGGAAGGCCTAGGACGTCACCCAGGAAGTTCATGACGTCATCCTTGCTTCATGGATGTTTTGGTAGACAGACATGGCAGTTTGGCACGTGTGGTAGGTTGGAGAAGCCCAAGGAGGGCTAACATTTTGCTCCAGGAGGCTGCATTTTCCCTAGAAAGGGCTAACGTCACCCTAGAAAGGGCATGACGTATTCCTTTTGCTTGATTAGGGTTTATTTTTAAGACTTTTAATGTAAAACAATATGATTTTGGTATTTTGTCCTTGTCGGCCTTTTAATGACCTAAAATGTAATTGAGGTCATTGGTATGGTATAAATTGAGGGTTTTTACCTTCATATTTCATCATCTTTCACTCACTCATCAGTGAGGTCTGAAATTTGTGCCCTTAGGGTTTTTGGCTGAAATTTTGAGGCGCACTTGTTGAAGGAAGACATTTCTTGTCATTTTTGGCATTTCTCTTGGTGAAAGGTGTTACAACTAGGGTTTTGCTACATGGTTTCTTGGTTTATGTAAGTGAATTTCTGCAAACACTTCTTAATTGAATGGTTTTAGTTTTATTTACTTGCATATGTTATTATAAATCGCAGAATCAAACCCTAGGTGACAAGCACTAGTTAATGTCCTTCTCTCATGTCCCCACTAAGATTTTAATCCATTTGATTTGCATGAAGAAGATAGAGCCTTGCCATAGAAACACTCTATTCTTTTCTTCTAGCCTAGCCGTTTTGTCCTTGTTGAGCTAAGAAGGAGAAAAATGCACCAAGGCCTAGGGTTTCTACACCTGGTGAGTCGTTTTTCCCTAGGGTTTGTCTAGTGAAGCCTTGCTTTAGCAACACATCACTTACAAACTCTCTTGTCTTAGATCAATCATCATTCAAGCTAGCCGTTTTATTAATTGCCATTGAGCTAAAGAAGGAGGAGAGAGCACTGAGGCCTAGGGTTTCTACACCAAAGTGAGCCTCTCTCCCCTAGGGTTTCATTGTTGAGGCCTTGCTATAGCAACACCTCAACATTTAACCCTCTTGTCTTTAGTTTCATCTTTATCACTTAGTCCTTCAGCCTTTGCGTCCTCTTTTGACTCCATTTTCCCTAGTAGCGCACTGGTCTAAGACCTCTTGCATTGAGTAACTTGATCACAAACAAGCCTCTAAACTTTGAACAAACCCTAACTCTTACTAACCCTAGCCTAGACTAATCCTACTAACCCTATTGTTGCCGTCACCTTCTTATGCTATAAACACCTTTGTGCAGCTTTCGTTTTACTTCTAAAGCAATTGAATGATTGGTTAAGGCATTGTTTATAAAGTGTTGATATTGTTACATTGAATGCCAAAGTTTTCTTTAGCATTTATTGAGAAGTGATATTGTAATCATTGCTATCATATAAATATTGATTTGCTTCATCAATACTATTTCTCAATTGCTTATTATCAGAAAGTCATTGATTATATGAAGTACTAACCAACAAGCTTGCACATGTAGTTCTTTGTTGCTTTGTCTCGGGCAGGTATTCTCCTTGGTTATTACTTCCGGTTATCTTTTATCTTTATTGACTATAAGTTGGACTTTCTGCTCGGTGGTGGCTTGTGAGGGGGAATTTATCTTTGAGCTCTTAAGCCTTTTGCCTTCTCAGAACCCCAGGTCACCGGGGATGTCGCCCTTGGGCCTTACCTCCCTAAACAGGAATAACCTTCCCATTGAGGTGACAGTGGTGGGATTGGTTCAGGTACGCCACTTTTTCCTCCTTTCATCCATCTATCATCCCAACTACAAACTGTGCGATAACAGTGCTCTAGTAAGTTGATTTCCCTTTAGGATGGGTTGCTATTGGGTGGATTTGTGAAAAGTTATCGTCCGTTCCCTCCATACTTACCATTTTCCATCTTTATTCCTTTCATCTCCCCTATCCTTGTTTGGGCATTGGGATTGGCTACACTAGGAAGGGTTGTATTTACCTCATGGGAAGAAGGGGCTAAAGGCCCAGAGGGTAAAAGTAGCTGACAAGAGTTAAAAGCTAATGTTGAAACCTTCGAGATGGTTCGCCCAGGGTTTCCTGAGAAAGGAATAAAAAGCTTCTTAGTAAGAAAAGGGGACCCATAAAATAAGATAAACACTAAAAGTACTAGTTGATGGATAGGAGGTCTCATCACGAGACGACCTATTATGACCATGGGCATGTAGCGGTATGACACTACCACCTATCTAGTCACCAAGCCAGGGTAGTGGCTCTTGGTGGCATAGCCAAGAGAAAGGGGGTCTCTGTTAATATTATGGTAGCTTCGGGAGGTATGGACCTCTATGATGACCTATGACGAGATTAGAATCCTCCGGAAGGAAGCAAAGAATTGAAGAAAACCCTAGACAGGTTGTCGGTTGAACAAATATATTTATATTGAATTTATTGATGCCCAGAAAGAGAAGTCGGCCTAGTTAGACTGGTCAGGTCGGCCCCAGTTAGACTGGCTAGTCCACTATAAATACAGGGCGCCAGTTTCATTATTACACACTCTCAGAATTGCAGAGCCAGTTGTGCGCACTGCAGTTGGCAGTTTTGTGCGCAGGTCTCTGGGGAAAGTGGTGCGCTAGTTCTGGGTGGGATCATTTGTTCAGTTTTGCTTCTATTCTTTTGCTTGGTGCATTTAGCCTCTCTTGGCTATAGATTGCAGCCAAAATTCTCTTCTCGGTCAAGGTCAAGGTGCTCGGAGGGAGGCTTCGGCCCGTGGTTGGGAGACGAGGGTATCGTCGTGGTAAAATGAGCACACAATCCTTTATATTCTAACAGTCTTATCACGAGCCATCCTTCTCATTTCTGTGAAATGTTTGTGGATAACGTTGTTAACTTTGGTCATCAAGCTAGGACAATGGCCCTCAACTATTTCCTTGAAGCACAAGAGAAAAAGATCAAAAGAAATAAAGCTAAGAGTAAAAGGCAATGAATTGCCTAGAAAACAATTGCAGTTATGACAATGTGCAACTCGCCCTCTAGAAAGACACCCATAGGTAAGACTTTACATTTCCCTCTTATTACATGCACCCCATGCCCAAATATTTACCCAATGCCACCTCATACACTTACATGACTTGGACTAGATCCCACTTGGGAAACATCCCAAACTTAAGAAAGGTTAGCCCAATAGGACACTCTGAGACCTTCTCTAAACCTAACTTGTCAAATTGCATAATGTCTTTGAGCATTTGTCTGGGTTAAGGGGGGGTTCGATGCACATGTTTGGGTAATTTAATTATTGGATGTGATTTACATGCTATGATCCCCGTGACTTATGAACCCATGGAGGGCGTACTTGTTGTTGGTGCAGGACCTTGCCTGGTGGTCAGGTACACATGAGGGAATGATTAGCTTGGACCTTCATGGGGGGGCTTAAAGCCCACAAATGGATGCTGAAACCACAACCAGGGGTAAGAAGAGATTGAAGAGTTGCACCGGGAGAAAGAAGGACGTTGCCTTTGGAGGCATCCTGGCAGACCTAGACCCAGGGGACCTTGCTCTTCCCACATGGACGTTAGCCCTTGAGGGCCCTGGACGACATCATGATAGCTCTAAACGTCATCCAAAGCTAGGGTTTCATCTTTGGAGGCATTTGTGAGCCTGGTGGAAGGTGTGGGCATCATTTTAGGCCTTTGGAGGCCAAGTGTTCCACTTTCCGTGCTCGACGTTCCACATGCGGGGCTCAACGTCATCCCTGGAGTCATTCTTAGATGCAAATTAATTTTATTTTGTCTAGATTTAATTTGTGTAAAAACCTGGCCAGGTTGACCCAGTAATTAGGAAGTGAAATTAATTTTAGGTTAAATTTTGTATAAATAAGCAGAAAGTGACATTCATTTTCATAACAACTTGTCATTTGAGACAAGAGGTCTGAAATTTGTGCCCTATTAGGGTCATTGGATGAAATTGTGAGGCGCCACTCTTGTTTAGGGCTGATTTTTGCAACTTGGATCAATTTTGGAAGTTTTATGGTGATCTTGCATGGTATTCTCATGATTATTCTTGGTGTAAGTAAGTGAAATCTGCATTTGTCATCTATTGAATGGTTTATTTTATGGTTTTATTTGCTCATACAAGATTATGAAATTGCATGTTGTATTTAATGCTTGAAGTAAGAAACTTAAGTTGCTACTTTCTTACTTTTTATTTGCCAAACTTTTCATTGAATTGATCTAGTAACTAGTGAAACCCTAGAGCCCTAAATTGCTAGCACTCTAAGGGTTTTGACTTAGTTATTGTTGCATAAGTTTTACTCCTTAAGAAGGCTAAGGAGAGCAAGGTGCTAGGGCCTAGAATTGCTTACACCCTAGCATCTTGTCTCTTGAGGTCAAAGCATAGGGGGACTTAAGTTACTACTTCTCCTATGACTTTTCCCTCTTAGACTTTTGTGCATCATCATCATCGATTTGCAGCATTAGAAGAGGCTGCCCACCTTGATTCCATTACCCTTGAAGGCACTAGTCCTCCTCTCCTATTCCTTGACAAGACTACACTCAAACTTCACTTGCTATCTCTACCAACTCAACGTAACTTACTAACCTAGTTTTAAGGTACTAACTTGCTGCTGTTACTAACACAGCTACAACCATTATACAACAGCTCATTTTAGTTCACAAGTTAACTAAATCAACCCAGAAAATTGCATGAAACAAAGTACTATCAGCTAGAGTTAAAGTGTGCATAAATTGCTCTTTACAAAGTGCATTTCTGAAGGTTTCTTGCAGTTGTCATCACTCTTGTTTTGCTGCTGTTACAGTCATTTTTGACAGCCTCTTAGACTCATTTGCTGATTGATAAGCCACCTAGAATTTGTACTAGGCAAGCCACAATCAATAAATGCTAAAAGTGTTCACTAAATTGCCTTAACAAAGTACTTTTCTGAAGTTGTTTACTGCTGTCATAACCGTTAATTTGCTGCTGTTATAAGTACTTTGACAACCCTTTTAAAGTCATTACTTGGCTTATATTAATCTAGAAATTGTAAGTCGCAAAAGTACTATCATTGCAAGGTCTTCATATTTTATTACATTGTCCTTATAAGTTACAATTTCTGGATTTATTACTGTTGCTACACATCTATTCTTTATGCATAAACTTGCTTGGTAGCAGACATTTATATTGAAGTCATTGAATGAAAGCATTGATATCATTGGTTATTATATAATGTTTGTTGTTTCTTTGGTAAAGGGCAGGTATCATTTACCTTATTTCCCCTTAACCCCCTTGACACAACCGTTTCAAGTGACTTCATTCATTTGAGTGACCTAGAGAGAGGGGTGGTATTACCTTGTCTTATCCTCCTTCATCAACCAACTAGGTCTTGGGACGTCTCCCTTGGAGTGAGGTTTTCCTCCTCCTAAAGAGGAGGTACCCTATTGGAGTGACAGTGATAGGGTTACCTTCGTGTTACGTCAATCCAGGCCTACTTTCCTTTTGGCACGGACAAGTATAGATTGTGCGATAACAGGGTGCAAGCCCATTTGGGCCCTAGAAATCGTTTCTCCCTTCTTGTAGCTTTAACTAGGTCAAAGTCAAAAGTCTAGGGTTAAAATCCTGAAGTGCTAGCACTTTAGGGATTTAGGAGTCTAACCCTAGCAATGATTCTTTCACAAATTTTGGACAAAAATTACCTTGTGAGAGGAAGAAGCACTTGTGTTTCTCTCTTAGGGGTTCACCAAGCAAAACGGCTAACATGAAATAGCAAATTTACCATGAGACATTAATAGCATAAGAACAAAATTGCAGAAAATTCGCTTACTTCACCAAGAAACCATGAGATAAAACCCTAATTGCAAAAATTCCCATCCAAAGACCTCTTCAAGCCAAGCGCATGAGTTTAGAAGAGCTAGTAACCCCCAAAGGGCGAAAATTTTAGAAGTATGTCTCACCAAGGTGAGAAGTGATGATCTAAAATAAAAATGAGGCTTGCCCTTTTTATATGAGTCAACCTCAACATAATTTGTCCACATAATTCGTGAACAATAAAATATAAGTGGGGCCGACCCCTTAACTTGCCTCTAACAATATAAAACCCTAGAAAGGGTGATGTCATGTGCTAGAAGGATGATGTCATGCTAGGAGGGGGTGACGTCTTGCCTCCAAAGGAAAACGTTGGACCTCCAAAGGCCAAGTGGCATCCTCGGAGGGTTAAAGAGTGTGAGGTGAGGTGTCTCCTCACCCAAAGCCATGTCAATCATCTCTGGTACCCATCCATCCATCAAAACCATAACCAAAAGATGACATCAAGGGCTAGAAGGGTGACATCAAGGGCCTCCAAAGGCAACGTCCAAGGCTAGGAGGGTTGCAACTGCATCTCCAAGTGATGTCTAAACACGTGCTACTACAATGTCCTCCATCCTCTGTGCACAAAATCCCTGGGGTACTCTGCCTAGCCTGTGGGGCTTCCAGCCCATGTGTGGTATAATGACCAGAATTGGTCAAGCCAAACCCATTTGTCCATCGTCCAAGGTCCTGAGAATGTGAGAGCCACTGTTTGAGGGTGGTGAGTCACTGGATGACTCACTGCTCTCCATCACGTGCCAAAGTGCTGCAATAAAAACACAATGTCCTGGGTACAAGCCCATGACATCCCTCAAGAACCATGTCAAGGGCATTCAAAACAAGCCAAAGTATAAAACATGGCTAGCCAAAGTTCATGAGAAACATTAGTCTTTAAAACATGCAAAGTAAGTTGGAACTTAAGATATAAGCCATGTAAGATAATTCACCTCAGTATCCCCTTCAAGCATCACACCAGCCCAAGACCCCATGTGAGTTACCAAGTTTAAGTATGGGAGAGTCTTCATCCAACCCTATTAGGTGTGCCGCCTAGACAGGAAAGAAAATAACCCAGGTAGAGGGATAGGTCCCGAGAGTGACAAGGGAAAGTAAAAACCCACCAAGAGTAAGTGTGAAAATGATATGGTTTAGGGCTTACTTTATGGCTTATGGTGTCATAAATCCATCTCTATGAGCTCCTTTGTGGAGGGTGCGCTTGCTCTTGAGTTACCCAATATTTGCATGCCATCTTTTTCCAAACCCCCTTCTTCCTTTTTCCAGTCCATGCTTTCATTTATAATTTGCAAATTTGCAGGTCCCCTTTTATAGGTTTCCAGGTTTTAGCATTACTTTTTTGGGACCGGGGTGAGCACTGACTAAGTAGAGCTCAAGTTGGACCGGCTTTTGGTGGTCCTGCTTTGCTATGTTCACTCTCTTCCAGAGCATCATTTTCTTATTCTTTTATAGTAGTTGCGAAACAACCTTTGGGTCTTCAGCCCCTCTTCTCATGAGAGAATGGATCATAGTCGAAGTTTAGTATAATATGAGATGATCTAGGATGGAAAATGTCAAGTATGATCGTGAGTGGAACATTACCCTTGGGAGGCCCCCCAATATTACCCCTTTCCCCTCAATGGTGACAACACGGGATTAGGGCACAAAAGCTGACCACCAAGGTGAAACAAGGCAATGGACACAATTTCCCAAACTAGTGATCCATTATCCAACTTCAACCAAAGATCCTCATCCACATGCCCGACAAATTAAGTACAACACTTTGCTTGAAAGAAGGACTAACATACCTCATGGTGACAATAGCTTACCATCTCCCATACTCTGGGTTGCTTGAATGTGACGAGCCTTGGTTGATCCAGCTAGGAAGCAAATGAGGGGGGTTGCTGGGCTGCCATCTGTAGACATGCTGATCATCATCATCGTGGTGTAGATCATGTTCTCCATTGCGGGCCTCGAGACATGATCTCCTCTAGTTACCCCTAGGCATGGGGGGGTAACAGTGCCCATCCCAATTGATATAAAACATCAAATGGCAACAATGATTGAAGCCATTAACCAAGAAAAAGTGAACTTCAAATTCCTCGACTCGGTTGAGTCACGATAATGAGCTAGACTTCATATGAGCTATGTATTCATTTGATTACAGTATGATGATTTTTTAACTCGAGTCTAGAGGCCATTCCGAGCCTCAATGTTCATGTATTTTCATCAGAATTTCAGTTATATGTATTGCAGAATGTATGTTTTGATGGCATTTTGCTATATTCACCTTTACATGCTATATACATGAGCAACCTTTGCATATTTGGTATCTAATGGTTTGGATGTGTGTGTGTGTGTGTGTGTGAGTGTGTGTGTGTGCGGGCACGCGTGCGTGTGTCTGCGCGCACGGGTGTGTGCGTGCGTGCACGTGAATATTTATGTATTTTTTAGTCGACTGATCACTGATGGTTCTGACTGATGAGTGGAAAGAAAGAATCATGAGGTTATACTACTGATAGTGGAAATAAAGAATGATGAGGTTATCTTACTGTATTTTAAAATTTCGGGGGACATCCCTTCGTTTGGATCTAAGTTAAGCAGCAATCACAACCAAACCCCCTGGAATGTCCAGGTTATGATTTTCTATTCGTGGGTGGCATGCAGTGCTGGACAATGTTTGTAGTACCTATGCTAAGAATTCTAAGCAGTAATGCAAATCAGGTTATATCCACGTCAAACTAATGAATAAAGAACACTGAGGGTACAATTACTCCACGCTTGATCTGGTAGCATTTCAGTTTAAATTAAAATGGATAGTATTCACTTGAACAGAATAATGATCCTCGAGCAAAAAAATATGCATGCAGTCACAAGGTGGTTAGCCAATCCATAATCCGTTGGTTTTCTAAGTAGCCTGAAGTTTGCCTTCAAAAATTAACACACAGACTTCTTCCCATTCAACATTTCGGTGAGATTAAATATTCTTTCTGCAAATCTTTCAGCATTTTTTTCCTGACCACATTACGACAAGATATGGAAAGTATTTGCACTTACCATTACTTTGTCCGTTATTTGGTACATGTATTTTATTATTCTGGACTGATTTTGAGTGCGTACCATACTTTCTAAGGTGCAGCAACGTTAGTGCATGTTTGTGTCATTTGAATTTAATCTGTTGAGTTAGAAGTACCGTGTTTCTAATTTTATAAAAACTTTGAGTGGCCTGTCTTAAAAGTGTCTGCATTTTTTTCTCTTATGAACATATTATGTGAGTATTTCTTATATATCTGACCAGATCGAGGAGCTTGGACGGCTACTTTGTAATTTAGCATCAGTTGTTCCCGAGGGGATTGTTGTATTTTTTGCGTCTTTTGATTATGAGAGTCAAATTTATGCTGCATGGAAAAAATCTGGGATCCTGGCCACCCTTCAAAAGAAGAAACATGTCTTTCGAGAACCTCGGAATAATGCAGCTGTGGAGCTTACTCTACAGGAATACAAAGCTACCATATTATCATCTTCCACCAAGAGCACAAAAGAAGATAGACCGGGACAAGGTGCCATTCTTCTGGCAGTAGTAGGTGGAAAAATTTCAGAAGGGATCAATTTCAGCGATGGAATGGGTCGATGTGTGGTAATGGTAGGACTTCCCTATCCATGCCCGTCTGACCCAGAGTTGATTGAGCGCATCAAACATATTGATGGATTGGGAGCAAGCTCAATGAGGGACAACATATTAACAGCCAGTCAAATTAAAGACGAAACAGCTGTTGGGCCATCAGGATTTAACATTTTACGTTGTTGCAAGCAAAGGGGAAGGGAATATTATGAAAATCTTTGCATGAAAGCAGTGAATCAGTCAATAGGTATGACAAGTGCAAGACTGGCATAATTTCATTCATTATTAAATGTAGTAACATTGTATCTGTATGCTATAATGTTTAAGGTTTGCTTATGAGAAGTCCAACTTCTGCAATAATAATGAATACAGGTCGAGCAATCAGGCATATTGGAGATTATTCTGCTATATTGCTAGTTGATGCCCGCTATGCATCAATAGGGGAATCTAATTCATTCAAGGGAAGTTTCTCTACACCAACTTCTAAGCTTCCCAGTTGGATCAAGGAGCGTCTTGTTACTGTTACAGGTACTTCTGGAGATGTTCAGTGTCTGCTTCACAGTTTTTTCCAATGTAATTCAAAGACTTCACATAAATCATGCTCTGCATGAAGAAGTTTCCTTAACCCACAAGGATATGGAAAAACATTTATGTTTGTGCACGTGCTTTATTGCCTGGTCCTAAGGAGTGTCTTGTTACTGTAACAGGTAATTTTGGAGAGGTCCAGAGGCTGCTTTGCGAGTTCTTCAAATATAATCAACAGCGGACAACACAAAGAACATGCTCTAAATGAGGCCATTTCATAACTCACAAGGAACGTGATAATTACATTTATTGAAACACTGCGTGCAAAAAGGTGCATGATATCTTCAAAGATGTCTGCTGTGGGATTTGTCACTTGATACTAGTCTATGTTATCCAACCAAAGTGTTAATGGTTCTTTGTGAAGTGGGCTGCATGGCAAAAAAGTATCTTATTGGATTCATTTTTCCCTGTTATTGCGCAGAAAGACACTTTATACAGCCTAGTATGAGGGAGATGTGTAATTCTTTCCATGCTCGACATGGAGTTGACACGTGACATTCAAAAAAATATTATTAACAAAAGAAATCAGTGTCCATCTTAAGTAAAATAATTCTCTCTCTATATATAGAGAGAGAAATGTGATTTCGTTAATATGTGCTTTCTACTTCCCAGAATGAGGGAGTTGTGTAATTTCCTCAATGCTTAATATTATGGAGTTGACATGTGACATTTAAAAAAATATTGACAAGGAAAAAATAATTTCAATGTGGGCCATGTTATCACACAAGTTGGAGGTTAGGCAAAGCCTGACCTAAATCACAATATGGCGACAACTAAGAGAACACCTACCCATTGTCACCTCAGATAGGTATTCCCATCACTTTAGAGGTGAAGTNGAAGGGAATCCCGGGTAACCCTAGGGGGAAATGAGACGGAAAGTGAGATGATGAGATGAATCCCCCTATAGGTCAAGTCGCTATGTGGAAGATGGCTTTGATGGCACGTCTCGGAAGTGGTTTGAGGTTGCCAAGTCTTTGGGTACTTGTGGAAAGTGTTTGTATCTGCTCGAGACACAACAAAAACCAATTGTACAAGCTATATGTTAGCTGGACAAGCAAGTTAAGCTTGCTGTCCCTATTTGCAACAGTAAAAAAATACATATATCAGTGAACAAATGATTATTACAGTTGCTTAAAAAATGCTAAAAGTCATGTAAATGATACAAGCGCTGAAGTCAAGTATAACCAGTACAACTCAAGATTGAAATAGCAAGACTTTAGCATAAATGTAAGGTTGTCATAAACAAGTGTTGCAGAGATATAATTGCAGCCTTATGGCTGTAGCAAACAATTTGTTACAACAGAAAAATCAGCCACCAAAACTAGCAAATAATCCACCCAAAAAGTGCACTGGAACTAGTAGATTATAGGGGGGAAATTACTGGCAATTTTTGATGGTTGAAAAGAGAGTTATTTAGAAAGTTGTTTAGGGTTTTCTGCAGCCCTAATGGCTGTAGATTAAAGTTGTAACAACAACAAAAAATACTTGGAGAAACAAAATGCCCTTGTGGCCTTAACAAGCTTAGAACACAGAGAAAATATTCCAACTTAGACCATCTCAGTATCTCAATTTTTCACGATTACCAATGCAATGATTTATTTCTCCAATGCATGAAGATTAGTGTCTTTCTATTAGGTAAATGGAGTTTCTTGATTAAACAAGTTGGATGAGTTACTTCCTTGGGGTTGTAAGGCCTTTTATTACCCAAGGCAAACCCTAACCAACAAAGAAAACCTAGGAGGGTGTAAGCCCTGTTACTCCTAGTATCCTTTGCACCAAAATTATTTCAAAAAATTATAATGGACTTGGAGGGGGTTGTATGCCCTTATACTCCCCAAGAAATCATCACATTAACGTTACAACCAAGAAAAGAGAGCAATACATATGAAATCCTTACCTAGTTGAAGGATTAACAAGATGAAACTCTAATTCACCAACAAATTCCACCATAAAGCAAGAAACAAGCCTCCAAGAGAGCTAGCTCATCATCCATCCATTCAATAACAAAGAAAAACCATCACAAGATAATGTAACCAAGAGAGATAAAGAGAAATTGCCCAAGTAGGGCACAAATTGCAGCCAAGTATCCTCCACATGGGAGAGCTATGTTCAAATGAAACAGAGTTGATCTCTATTTATACAAAATGTTCTAAAACATAATTGTCCACAGAACTTAGGGTAAAACACAAGATAAGGGGTCAACAACCCTTATCTTGCCCCTTTACAAAAGTAATATTATTTAATTCATACTTTGCACATAAAGAAACCCTAGAAACATGATGTCACCCTCTTTTTGGGCAATGCTTGACACTTCTGGTCAAGTCGTTGAGTTGGAAAAGGGAACGCTAGGCCTCCAAAAGCCAATGGTCTTCAATCTATGCCTTTCTTCCACTATCCAAGGGTTCTTTCCAAAACATGCCAAGTGTCCTCAATCGCCACCAAACCCTAGCCCTAATGTGACGTCAAGCCCTCAAAGTGTAGAAATTTTAATACAAATTATGTATTGCCTGGATTCTCCTGATCTAATAATTATATGCCACTGTTAAATACAAAATCGCTTCTACAAATATTCTTGCGGAATTTAAAACACGATCGCCAATTGCAATATCAAGAAGAAAGATCAATCACACATAACACATATGTTTTTACTGGGAAAGCATAAAACTAAAAACCCCATTATCATATATTATGTATATATCATGGATCATGAAACAATCTCATACAAAACTCTAATCCAAGAGGTCTCAGTACAATATACAATCGTCTCACACTGTCATACAAAAATTGGCAAATGCATGTGCCAATTTACTGCCTCCAGACAACTTGCCTCCTCTGCGCAATCCCTGTTGATGGAAATCCTTGCAATGAGTGAATTCCTCTTGCCTAGGCTGCACAATCCTCATGGGCACATCCAATGTGTGTGTGGTTGCATGAGTGCACTCACTATTGTCACAACTGATAGTCAAACTGTCCCTTTCACCTGCTATCTCAACTGGGTCTCCACTAGATCTGACATGCATGTAGTTAATAGTGGTAAATCTTCAGTTGCATGTGAGATCACTGATTGTGAATTAATTAATAATTAATTCACTGATCTCTCACTAGTGTAAGTTCAGTTACAACTAGTACAACTGAGCTTAACTCACTTAGCTGAGTTAAACTACTTCACAACTCACATAACTACATATCCAACTCTGTTACAACTTCGAATCACTCAGTTACAACTAATTCGACTTGCATGTCCTACCAGTCAACCTTTGAACTCGAATTTCCTATAGCTAACTGATTTGCCACTTCAGTTAACTATTTCCAAGTGCTCATTGAGAATATACTAATATTTATTGTCCAACTATTATTTAGGGATAATAATAGTCGACATACATCTATAAATAGAATTCGCTCACCATCTATAAACATAATTTGTTCATCATCTAAAAATAGACTTCCACCTAAAAATAGCCTGAGGCTCCATCCTAGTGTAGGTGCATAATTTTCACTTGGATCTTCTTGTTGAATCTCAACACTCCCTCTCAACAAGAAAGGGATTATCCTTCACCTCGACCCTGTCTCTATAGTATTCGAATTTGCTCCTGGTGAGTGCCTTCGTCAGAATGTCTGCATCTTGATCTTTTGTAGGAATGTACTGAAGCAACATGATCTTCCGCTGCACACAATATCTGATATGATGATACCAGATATCTATATGCTTAGATCTATCATGAAACACAAGATTAATTGAGAGTTTAATGCAACTCTGATTATCACAAAGAATCATTGTCGGATCTAAATGAGAACCAAACAAACCAACCAAGATCTTTCTCATCCAGATAGCCTCACATGCAGCTTCACTCGTTGCCATGTATTCCACTTCCGCTGAACTGAGTGCCATAGATCTCTGCTTCCTGCTGTACCAAGAAACAACTGTAGATCCGATACTAAGGATCCCCCTTGATGTGCTCTTTCTGTTCGTTGGGCTGCCCTCCCAATCTGCATCTGTGAAGCCATGCAACTTCACCTCATCCGTCTGTCTGTACCATAAGCCATACTCAGATGTGCCCCTCAGGGATCTCAGGACATGCTTACCCGCCTTCCAAAAGAGCTTGGTAGGCTTAACCATCGCTTGACTTAGCTGGTTAACCGGATAGCAAATGTTCGGTCTTGTGTTCACTAGATACATTAGCAAACCCATTAACTGTTGATAGACAATAGCATCCACTACCTCTCTAGAAGTAGCATCCTCTTTCCTCCAGTTTCCTGGAAGATGAGTATCCATGGGTTTGCAACTCTCCATGTGAAACTTACCCAATATCTCCCTTACATACTTGCCTTGAGACACAAAAAGTTCACCATCTCGTTGCCATATTTCCAATCCAAGGAAATAATGAAGGAGGCCCATATCCTTCATCTTGAACTCCTTTGCAAGGTCCTCCTTGCATGAGTGTATCAGTTGCTCATCACCAGTCAGTATTAAATCATCAACATAAAGAACAATGATTAAAAGCTTACCCTCCACCACAATTTGGTATAGGTTTGCATCCGCTTCACTTTTGG
>ML814008.1:246237-275960 GCA_009831015.1 Picea engelmannii | reverse complement strand
TTTGCAAGGTCCTCCTTGCATGAGTGTATCAGTTGCTCATCACCAGTCAGTATTAAATCATCAACATAAAGAACAATGATTAAAAGCTTACCCTCCACCACAATTTGGTATAGGTTTGCATCCGCTTCACTTTTGGTGAAGCCAAGTCCGGTGAAATAGTTGTCTATCCGAGTGTACCAAGCACAGGGTGCTTGCTTCAACCCATACAACGCTCTTTTGAGTCGGCACACATGCGACTCACTGCTGAAGATCTCAAATCCTTCAGGCTGCTCTATGTACACCTCTTCCTCAATGATCCCATTGAGAAACACCATTTTTACTTCCATCTGATGAATGCGCCAGCCCATCTGTGCTGAGAGTGCAAAGATGGATCTTATGGAAGAGTACCTTGCGACATGTGCAAAGGTCTCATCATAATCTGTCCCCTCGATCTGTGAGAAGCCCCGAGCCACAAATCTAGTCTTGTATTTCTCAACACTCCCATCGACAACTTACTTTACCTTGTAGATCCATCTTGAACCTACCACTGATTTGTCGACCGGTCTTGGGACAATTTCCCATGCACTGTTTTTGGCAATGGATTCATACTCCTCCACCATTGCATCAACCCAAGTGGGATCCTGCACTGCTTCCTGAAAGGAAGATGGTTCAATCACAATACATTTGCTCATGAGACCCATGTATCCAGTAAATCGATCAAGAGACTGTCTCTGTCTGCGTTGTGAAGTAGGGGCTCCTACATTTTGTGTAGCATCTAGTCTCAATCTATCAGCTTCTATGGTGCGCTTTCTGCCATTTTTTATGGATGGCTCTGCATGAGTGGCTTCCTTCACTCTATGAACCTCCTCATGTGGCTGATCCACATCTTGAGACTCATCTTTGGGAACCAACAGTTTCTCCTCTGCATGCAAGTCTAGCTCCCTCTCAAGCGACAACCGCATAGCTTTCCCCTCATCGAATTTTATACCCCGCCGCATAACAATCATCTTACTGTTAGGAAAATACACGCGATAATTATGGGGTGTTTTTATGTACCCCACAAATATCCCAACATCAATAGTCGGCTTTAGCGTCTTCCTGGTGTTCTTGGTCACATGCACATAAACCAATAGCCAAAAATCTTAAAATGAGAAACATCAAGTTTCTTATCAGTGAAGGCTTCTTCAGGTGTACTCATGCCAAGTACTCTATGTGGACAACGGTTTTGCACATAAACCGCAGTGTTGCATGCTTCTGCCCACAAATGCATTGATAGGCCCTGATCATGCAACATTGCTCGTGCTGGACCCACAATCGTTCTGTTCTTCCTCTCCGCGACCTCATTTTGATGTGGGTTATGAGGCGCTATGAGTTCTCTTCGAATTCCTTCTTTGTTGCAGAAGTCTTTGAATTTGTTAGAGATGTATTCTCCACCATTATCGCTCCTCAAAACCTTCACTTGCTTCCCCGACTCTTTCTCCACCAATGCTTTAAACTCACAGAACTTTGAGAATGTTTGATCCTTTTTCTGCATGAAGAAGATCAACATTTACGAGAAAAGTCATCAACAAAAATAACATAATACTTATGTTTTGTTGTTGAAGCAATCGAGAATGGTCCACGTACGTCTGTGTGAACTCTCTCCAGGATCACCGAAGCACGGTTCTCCTTTTCATGAAAGGTGGACTTTACATACTTTCGCATGGTGCAACCCTTGCACTGATCTAACTGAGCAAGTGTTCCCATTGGAAGTCCAATAGATATTTGCTGCATGATCTTCAAGGCTCCATGATGAAGATGGCCCAATCGCCTGTGCCATAATTCTCCCTCATCTCGGCTCACTACTTTTTCTGCCTTGCCCATCATGGAAACGCAACCATCTACCTCCAGCTTGCAGAGATTCTTAACTCAAATCCCTATCTTCTTGACTTGACCCATTGTTTTATGTTGCAGAAAATCTTTTCCATCGTTGAAAACAACGTCATAGCCTTTGTCCTCCAACATTGCGACTGAGACCAAGTTTTTCTTTAGACCTGGAAAATGCATAACATCTTTCAATTGTGTCAGAATTAGAGAAGTTATTCAGAACATAAATGTCTTTTAAAGATATCAGCTAGAATAGCAACTAGTACACATCAATAGATATTGAACCGAGAGAGAATAACCAATTCTTTCAAGCATACGTAATACTCAGATCTGAACAAAAAACATAACTAGTGATCTATTTCTTAGTTATCAAAACATTAGAATATCAATAACAGAGACTAGTTCTGATACAGACTTATTAAACATTGTATCTGATGCAAATTTAACTCAAGAACTGATCTAAGTGATAAATCTAATAATGATCCAAAGGAAACAGATCTAAACAGTGGATCTGAAATGGATCTAAGCTAAAGACAGTATCAGATGTTTCAGAAAGCAAAATAATCAATGATAACCTTTATAAATTAAAAACAACTCACAGATCTAACTAGTGAATCTTACGTGGAAGACTTACCTCAAATTACTGAAGGAGAGCAACCACACATAGGTGTTGAAGATCCACTGAATATATGCTCAGAAAAAGTCAGGTTCATAGATCTACCATATAGGTTAGATCTCTTTCCAAGAGATGAAAAGGACTTTCTTGCCACTAGGAGGAGAAACCACTTAGGACACCACACAAAAAATTTCTGTGATCAAACCCTTATACACTCAGAACTTTTCAGCAAGTAAAACCCTTGTGCCAAGGGGTACAACTGTCTTGAATAGACTGTCTATAGGCTGCAGCTCAAGAAGACAGGGATATATCTGCTAGAGAGAGGCCATGACTCAAGGGTAGAGGCCAGATTTTTGTAGGAGAGGCCACGACCCAATGGAGGGAGGCTAGATTTGTGTAGGAGAGGCCACAACCCAATGGAGGGAGGCCAGATCAGTGTAGAAGAGGCCATGGTTCAACCAGAAAAGATGGTAGCTTCAGACTTCAAATGCACAGGTAACTACACCATAAAAATAGTCCAACAATAGCCTTTGCATCATCCCCACACCAGAAGTAGACAACAAAATTCTGAGATTGAAGCTTGGGCAGAATCGGAGGGCCGAAAAAATCGCTAGACAACCACAGTAACTGTTGCAAGAGAGGCCGCAACAAGCAAGGAGGAAGTCCGCTCCCGTTTTTGAAAGAATAACATAAGAGTGAATATAAATGAGGAGGGGTAGGTCTCTTTTTATACTTTAGGCTAAGGGTTAGGCTAGGGGTTTTGGTAAAGATAGTAATTAAAATGATAATTAAAATTTACATATTTAATTAATATAAATATTAATTAATATGTTATAAATTAAACATTTAATTAATATTTTCATATTGACCCCTAAAGCCAAAAAACAAAACCCCAAATAAACACAAACAAGGGTGAAGGGGTTTTAGGTGGCAGTACTTGTCCATTCATTCTCAAGGTGACCTTTTAACTTTATCATCATTGCATATGGGATACATCCCTCATGTGGTCATGCCCACCTTCAAAAGGGGTCATATACCAACAAAGTACCTGATCAAGGATCAGGTTGCCCCAGAGCATTTCTGGGGTCTTATCCACCAAGGTACAAGACCAAGGATCAACCCATGCCCCATGCATGGGTACCCTGGACCATGTCCAGGGGCCCTAGACATATCTAGGGACTTTAACTGCTTGGTCCCAAACCAAGAACCCCAGTCATATACTGGGGGCCCTATCAGGGGCCTTTACTGCTTGGTCCCAGACCAAGAAACCTAGTCATATATTGGGGGCCCTAACAAGGGTCTTTTGTTGCTTGGTCCCAAACCAAGAACCCCAATCATATACCAGGGGCCCTAACAAGAGTCTTTTTCCATGGCACTGATTGTTTGGTCCCAGACCAAGAACCCCAGGAGTGCACTAGGGGCCCTAGATCTCGGCTAGGGACTTTGCCATCCTCCCGGAGAATGGCTCTTACAACTACTTTAAATTTAACACTCCCTCTCATCAAGAGAGACATTCTTAGCTACGCCAAGCTTGTCACGAAAGTATACAAACTTCGTCAGGGATAGTGGCTTGGTAAAAATATCTGCTGTTTGTTCTGCTGTCGGAACATATTGAATGTTGAGGACGTTCTTTTGAACCATGTCCCAGACATAGTGGTATCTCATCTCAATGTGTTTCGATCTGTCGTGAAACACTGGATTCTCGGTGAGCTTTATACAACTCTGATTGTCACAGTGAATGACTATGGGTTCAAGCTCTGAACTTAACAAGCCTGAGAGTAGCTTCCTAAGCCACACTGCTTCTCTGCTAGCAACACTCACACCAATGTATTTTGCTTTTGCAGTGCTTTGGGCTATGGAGCCCTATTTCCTGTTGGACCAAGAAATCATTGCTGAACCTAAACTGAAGCAATATCCGGAAGTGCTCTTCCGATCCACGATACTTCCCATCCAATCTGAATCTGTAAAACCATGGAGCATTACACCTCCACTGGAATTTTATCTGAGACCATAAGCTATGGTTCGCCGAACATATCTCAGAATATGCTTCACAACAATTATATGTATATGCTTTGGTTCACACATGAACTGGCTAAGAGCATTTACCGCATAACAAATGTCTGGTCTCGTATGTATAAGATATATCAAAGACCCAATTATCTGTCGATATAAGGTGGGGTCTTCTAGATCTGAACTTGTAACTTGATCTTGTAGTTTCTTTAGGTTAGAGATCATTGGAGTTGGCATGGACTTGTAGTCCATCATGTCAAATCTGCGGAGTACATCAACTGCATATTTACCCTGTGAGAGAAAGATCTCTCCTGGTTTTTGCCAAACCTCCAAGCCTAAGAATAATGCACGAGTCCCAAGTTTTTCATTTCAAACTCTGCAGAAAGCTCCCTCTTCGTCTGAACTATCAAGTTTTCCTCTCCAGTGAGGAACAAATCATCCACGTATAAGACTAGGATAACTAGATGATTTTGAACAATCTTTATATAAAGATTTGGATCTGCTATGCTCTTGGAGAATCCAAGACTTTGTAGAAAACTGTCTATTCTACCATACAAAGCTCTTAGAGCTTGTTTCAACTCGTACAGGGCTTTCTTGAGTTTGCACACATGAGATCTTTCATCATGTATCACGAAACCTTCAGGTTGCTCAATATATACTTCTTGCTCAACTTAACCGTTAAGAAAAGCAGTTTTAACGTCCATCTGGTGAAGTTTCCAACCAAAAACTGTTGCAAGTGAGATAATAATCCTGATTGAAGTATACCTGACAACTGGAGCAAAAATCTCGTCGTAGTCAATTCCTTCTTTATGAGAGAAACCACGAGCCACAAATCTCGCCTTGTATTTCTCAATACTGCCATCCGCTACATGCTTTATCTTATAAATCCATTTTGAAGTTACTACTAATTTGCCATGAGGTCTAGGAACTACGGTCCATACATCATTCTTTAGAATATAATCATATTCTTCATTCATAGCATCTTTTTACACTTGATGTTTGGAGGCTTCAACAAATTTGGAAGGTTTTGAATCCATCACAGTTTTTAAATGAGCTATGAGACCAGAGTACTTATCTGGTTTCTTGCTTTCTCTGAAGGTGCCCTTAGGAGCTGAATGCTTTTCTGCTTCTTTCAATATTTCTCGACACCAGGTTGGTTTCCTTTTAGCAGGAAGTATTTCCATTGGAAACTCAATAGTATCCCTTGAGGGGTCCACTGGAAGTTCTGAGGTTTCCTCCCATTGCTCCTCTGGAAGAGGAGAATCTGAAGGATCAAGCGGTGGAGCTTCCTGCTCCTCTGAATCACATGGAAGTTCTTTGGTCCGACGAAAAACTGTTTCTTCATGAAAAGTCACGTCTTTGCTTACTTCGATGAACTTTTGACCAGGGATATAAATCTTGTAAGCTTTTGAGGTCTCACTGTATCCCACAAAAGTTCTTTTCTTACCAGAGGGCTCTAGTTTAGTCCTCTTCTCTTTTGGAATGTGTATATAAACTGGACTGCCAAAGATTCTTAAGTGATCAACTGAAGTCTTACATCCGGTGAAAACTTCTTCAGGAGTTTTCGCTTCAAGGGCTTTGTGTGAACATCTATTTTGAATATAGACTGCAATACTGACAACCTCGACCCAAAGCGATAAAGGTAAGTTTTGGTCATGCATCATGGCCCTGACTGCTTCACAGATAGTTCTAATCTTTCTTTCAGCAACTCCATTCTACCGAGGGTTGTATGGCATAGTTAGCTCCCTCTTAATTCCAGAATCCTGACAGAGTTCGTCGTATTTGAAGGAGTCAAATTTTTTACCATTATCCGTTATGAAAACTCGGATGTGTCTTCTTGTTTGATTTTCAACAAGATTTTTGAAATTTTGAAATCTGCTAAAAGATTCATTTTTAGTTTTTAAGAAATAAATCCAAGTTTTACGCGAACAATCATCAATAAAAATGATATAATAAATACAACCATTCATAGACGGTGCAGACATGGGCTCACAAAGATCGGAATGAATTAAATCCAAAATTCCATTTGACTTTCTATTACTGAGAGGATAGGGTTTCTTTGTATTTTTACCAAGTGAACAACCTTTACAAACACTATCATGCTCAACAAAAAATACTGGCATACCTGTCACCATCTTTTGCAAACCTGGAAGTGCGTTGTAGTTGAGATGTCCAAGTCTTCTGTGCCAAGCTCGCAGGGATTGATCGTCTCGTGAACTAGAGCTTGAACAACTTGACCTGAAATCTTATAAAGTCCACTCTCACGAGTTCCAATAGTTATAGCAGTACTTAAATATTCATTTGAAGACCACAAGAGGGCCTTCCCTTTGGAGAAAGCTACTGAGTAACCTTTACTTTCTAAAACTGGAACGAAGATTAAATTTTTCTTTAGACCAGGCACATAAAGAATTTCATCAATGTGAAATATATTACCTGAGTGAAATCGGAAAGAGGTAGATCCAAAACCTTTTATATCATAGGTGCCATCATCACCCAGTTCAACCTTTGCCTTGAATTTCTTGTCTTTATAGTTTGCAAGGTTTTGTTTGAAGCCTGTCATGTGTCTGGAAGCACCACTGTCTATTAGCCAAATCTCCTATGACTTGGTGATAGTGCCGGAAAGAGATGAGATGAGATAATATTCCTTTTGTTGTTCTTGCTCTTTGGTGGCAGCCCTGGTTTGTCTTCTTTGAGGCTCCTCTTGGGGTTTAGCCTCTTCAGTGGCAACTAAGGCTAGGAATCTTCCTCTTCTTTTCTGCTGAGAGGGAGGACTCCTGCAATATCTTGCATAATGTCCTAGCTTATTGCAGTTAAAACATTTAACTTTATATAAATGAGGATTGAGATGAGATAGCTTACCTTGGGGTTTCTTACCTTTGCCTTTTTATTTAGGAAACTTCTTCCATTTCTTGGACTTTGCTGCAAGGGCATGATCTTTTAGAATTGAATAATCATTTCTGTTGTTTAGTCTTCCTTCTTCTTCTAAGCAGTCATGCCACAATCTTTTAAAATTAGGTTGGGATTCTCTTTCATTTACGGATGCAAGAAAAAATCCCCAAGAATCAGAAAGTCCATCAAACACTGTTTGAACAAGATCATCATCATCTACAGGAACACCAATTGCAAAAAGATGATCTTTGGTTTGTGCAATCTTGGAGAAGAAAGTAGCAACTGTATCATCTTTTCCCATTTTCAAGGTATGTAATTGTTTCTTCAAAATTCTTTTCTGAGTTGGTGCCTTCTTTTCATAGAGGTTTGCCAAGGCATCAAAACAATCTTTGGCAGTTCTTAGATGACCAATGATGGGCATCATGTTGTCTTTGATAGAATAAAAAATGATTCTTTTAGCCTTGGTTTGTTTCCTTTTGTATGCTGCCCTGGCTGTGTTTGAGGTGGGTTCTTCAATCTCCCTAGAGATCAACTCTTCTAGATCATTCTCTTTAAGAATGTTTACTATTCTGTATTTTCAAGCATTAAAGTTTGTAGCCCCTACGATTCTGTCTTCAACTTTAACTGATGAGGAAGCCATGCTGTGATTTGGATTAGCTTGATCTCTGCAAAACAACCGTAATTAGTGGATCTGTGTAGGCTGAAGATTATATCTTTGAGCTCTCTTCACACCCTTAGCTCTTATACCATGTTAGAATTAGAGAAGTTATGCAGAACATAAATGTCTTTTTAAGATATCAGCTAGAATAACAACTAGTACACATCAATAGATATTGAACTGAGAAAGAATAACCAATTTTTTCAAGCATACGTAATACTCAGATCTGAACATAAAACTTAACCAGTGATCTATTTCTTAGTTATCAAAACAATAGAATATCAATAACAAAGACTAGTTCTGATACATACTTATTAAACACTGTATCTGATGCAAATATAACTCAAGAATTGTTCTAAGTGATAAATCTAATAAAGATCCAAATGAAACAGATCTAAACAGTGGATCTGAAATGTATCTAAGCTAAAGACAATATCATATGTTTCAAAAGGCAAAATAATCAATGATAACCTTTAGAAATTAAAAACAACTCACAGATCTAACTAGTGAATCTTACCTGAAAGACTTACCTCAAATTACTGAAGGAGAGCAGCCACACATAGGTGATGAAGATCCACTGAATATATGATTAGAAAAAGTCAGGTTCATAGATCTACCATATAGGTTAGATCTCTTTCCAATTTATGAAAAGGAATTTCTTGCCACCAGGAGGAGAAACCACTTAGGACACCACACATAAAATTTCTGTGATCAAACCCTTATACACTCAAAACTTTTCAACAAGTAAAACCCTTGTGCCAAGGGGTACAACTGTCTTGAATAGACAATCTATAGGCTGCGGCTCAAGAAGACAGGGACAAATATGCTAGAGAGAGGCCACGACTCAAGGGTAGAGGCCAGATTTCTGTAGGAGAGGCCACGACCCAATGGAGGGAGGCCAGATTTGTGTAGGAGAGGCCACGACCCAATGCAGGGAGGCCAGATCAGTGTAGAAGAGGCCATGGTTCAACCAGAAAAGATGGCAGCTTTAGACTTCAAATGCATAGGTAACTACACCATAAAAACAGTCCAGCAATAGCCCTTGCATCATCCCCACACCAGAAGTAGACAACAAAATTATGAGATTGAAGCTTGGGCAGAATAGGAGGGTCGAAAAAATCACTAGACAACCACAATAACTGTTGCAAGAGAGGCCGCAACAAGCAAGGAGGAAGTCTGCTCCCTTTTTTGAAAGAATAACATAAGAGTGAATATAAATGAGGAGGGGTAGTGTCTCTTTTTATAATTTAGGCTAAGGGTTAGGCTAGGGGTTTTGGTAAAGATAATAATTAAAATGATAATTAAAATTTACATATATAATTAAATAAATATTAATTAAATACATTATAAATTAAACATTTAATTAATATTTCCATATTGATCCCTAAAGCCAAAAAACAAAACTCCAAATAAACACAAGCAAGGGTGAAGGGGTTTTAGGTGGCAATACTTGTCCATTCGTTCTCAAGGTGACCTTTTAACTTTATCATCATTGCATATGGGATACATCCCTCATGTGGTCATGCCCACCTTCAAAAGGGGTCATATACCAACAAAGTACTTGATCAAGGATTAGGTTGCCCCAGAACATTTCTGGGGTCTTATCCACCAAGGTACAAGACAAAGGATCAACCCATGCCCCATGCATGGGTACCCTGGACCATGTCTAGGGGCCCTAGACATATCTAGGGACTTTAATTGCTTGGTCCCAGACCAAGAACCCCAATCATATACTGGGGACCCTCTTAGGGGTCTTTACTGCTTGGTCCGAGACCAAGAACCCCAGTCATATGCTGGGGGCCCTAACAAGGGTCTTTTGCTGCTTTGTCCCAGACCAAGAACCCCAGTCATATATTGGGGGCCCTAACTGTTAAAATAGTGTAACTGTAAAGAATATTCTTATCCCCTTTTGTGGATAAAGATAAAATATATTTATTATTGATTAGATCAATCCCCTTTGGTGGATTGATCATGTCCGTCATTGTAATTGACCAAATCCCCTTTTGCAGATTGGTCAAACCATAATTGTAATAGGCTAAATAAGAAGTCGGCCCTATAATATATTAAAGAGGCCCCATAATATATTAAAGGTGTTATAACCACCTAGAAGAAGAAGAAGTTGGCCCTGCCAGTGAAGAGACACTTCCACACGTGCTAGAATTGTATAAATAAGAGAGGCCAATGCCTCATTTGAACACACACTCAACTCACTCATCTAGTGCACAAGTTTGAAGGAAGCTGCTGTTGCCGGTTGCCGAAAGAAGGAAGAGAGAGAGGCGTGTTGCTCAGTTTTGGATATTCTCTGTTGTCTAGTTCATTATCTTGGCATTGTATTGGCTATCTATATTAAGGAAGTTTTGCTGGGTTTTCTTCCCCTTGAGGGTTTCCCAGGATAAATTCTTGTGTACTCTTGTGATTGTGTTTCTCTCAGTGATCCCGTCTATGCTATTGTTATCTAGTAAATTGAAAGTAACCTAATAATAGCATAAACTTTAACATAGTATCAGAGCCAAGCTGAAGAGAGCATCTTTCAGAGGAAAAAAAAATGTCACTGTTGTCGTACATGAAAATTAGGGCTTTTTAGTGAAGAAGGTTTTCAGCCCCAAATCCATCTATAAAGGTGCGCCCTACCTCAAGGAACATTTTGGCATCTTCAACGCACATTTTCAGTGGCTAGATCTCCTGGAAAGTGAAACCCTAGTTTTCACAAAGTACCAGAAGTACCAGAAAACCAGAAGCACCAATCCAGAAATTCTCAAATCAAGTTTGAAGGGGTAAAATTTGGATTTTCAGAAATCTGACTGTACCAACATACTTGCCTCGGTCCAGCGCATCTTTTGGTGAGTTCAGTTTTCAGATCCAAGAAATTTGATTTTTTTATTATTTCTATAGCCCGAAGGGCTAGGGTTCCTACTGCAAGAAACAATGGCTACCAACATGAGGGTAGAAGACAGGCTAGAAGGATCTAGAAACTTAAGATCTTGGAAGCATAGGTTGCAGATGATTCTAGACGAGAATAATCTCCGAGAACATGTTACAGTAGGTGTACCAGAACCAGATGAAGCAAAGCAAAAGACCAAGCATAAGAAGAATGAAAAGAAAGCAAAGAGAATCATGTCAGATTCAATAAAGGATCACTTGATCCCTCATATATCCGAACTACAGACAGCAAGGCAAATGTATGAAGCACTCAACAGGTTATATGAAAGCAAAGACATTAGCCAGAATCTTACCTTTAGAAATCAGCGTCGTAATATGAAGATGGACAACTCAGAATCTGTCACATCCTACCTTATGAGAGTTTCTCAAATCAAAGATCAACTTGCAACTATTGGAGATGTCATTAGTGACAAGGAGCTTGTAACCACAACCCTAAATGGGTTTCCAACATTTTGGATTCCTTTTGTACAAGGAGTGTGTGGAAGAAGCAAGTTACCCAAGTTTGATAAGTTATGGGCAGATTGCACACACGGAGAATCTAGACTTGTAGACCAATAGAAGAGATTAATTGTTGACGAAGAGGAAGCTCTTACAATTCAAAAGAACAAAAGAAGTTCCTTCAGAAGGAACAATGAAGAAGCTAACTTCGTAAGAGTTCTAGACAAGAAGAAAGATGTTTCAAAGATCAGATGCTACAACTATCAAAAGTTGGGACACTTTTCCTATGACTGTCCTCAAGGAAAAGGGAAAAGAAAGCATCAAGCACATGTGGCAGAGGAAGAGGAATCTCCTCCCTCAAAGAAATCTTTATCATAAATTAAGGATGGTGCACTTTAAGTTGAAGATAGTTGATTTGAAGAAAGATAGCAAATGGTGGAGTCCGTGGAGCCTCCCCACACAAAAACAAAAGATAAGTATTCATGTTTATTTCTAGTATCTTGTTTACTTCAATACTTTATCATTAAAAGTTAGATTTTTGTGAGAATGTTAATTAACCTCGTTTTACTTCAGTTTCTATGCAGACTTATGAAGGAAGTATCAAAGAAGAGGATGAATAAAGAGATAAAATATTTATTTCATGTATGATCACTCATGAGAGTGACAAAGAAAGCATACTGTAAGTAAGTTTACAAATCTCTGAACAAAGAACTTATGCCGTGAATTGCAGAAGTTAGAAAACACAACAAGGACGTATGATATGGGGATAGTCAGTAAAGACCAGACAATATCCGATATTCATATAGGAGCAGGAGGCTCCTAAAGATATAGAACAAAAATATTCAAGATGAAGAAAAATATGGATACTCAGATATAGTGGATGAGATGCATGTAACTACAAGTTGCTCCAGTACCGTTCTTATAGATGTAGAGGGAGAAGGTTGATCCAATATGAAGACATAAATAAATAAATATTCGAACTCAAGAAGACACCCAGGATATTACAAAATAAATCTTCAAGGACGATGACTAGAAGCTATTAGCTTGGTTCAAGAGGGAGCCATGTCTCCAAGTTCGAAATGAAGGATCGTGATTTGATGCAGTTAGAAAAGAAGATGGATGGTGCCCGGATATTTTGATCAAGATGAAAGCTATCCAGTAGATGGATGGTGCCCAGTAGATGGGTAGCATGGTATTATACCATTGGAAGATTTTGGACCATAAGAGCTTTTTTTAGATCCCATAGCTAAACCTTCGTAGAGAAGGAAGAGACCTTCGTAGAGAAGGAATGAACAATCCCATAGGTATACCTTTGTAGAGAAGGAAGAGACCTTTGTAGAGAAGGGGAATGAGAAATTTGCCAAGGTTGGCCTCTGTCTAAGTGTTGAGTTTTGGATACTCTAGGGACATGCTAGAATACTCTCGTGGAGAGGGGTGTGACCACCCTCGTAGAGAGGAATGTGGATGTTTCTCCAAGGGGCAGCGGGCAGATACTCTTCTCTAGCCAAGTATTGAGTAACCTGGAACACAAACCTTGACCATGTGGAATGGTTAGTTGGCTATTGAGGTTTGTGTTGTGATCCTACGCGGATCATGGAAAGGGAGTCTAGTCTTGCCCAGGGTAACATCTTAGCTTCTCTAGTTCATGTGGGATGACTAGGAGTGAAGATATGGTAGTAGTCCTCCCTAGTGGATGGGTGAGATAAATGACTACAAGAGAAGGGAGAACATAAAAGGAATGGCAAAACTCATAGGACATCTTCTGTGTGAAGATAAGAAAGAAGTATCTTCTGCGTGAAGACGAAAGAAAGAAAGAGTATCTTCTACGCGAAGATAAAGAGAACAAAACTTTCGATGATTTATAGATATGCCAGTCAGTGATCATGATGGCAGATGACCAAGTGGATGCCTCTAGTTATCCAGTTAATGATGTTACCTAGTTGATGATGTTATCCAGTTGATGATGTTATCCAGTGGATGATGCTACCTAGTTGATGTCGACATCCAGTGACTTGTCAAAAGATAAAGAATATCCTTCTTGTTAAGAGGGAGTGTTAAAATATTGTGTAACTGCAAAGAATATTCTTATCCCCTTTTGTGGATAAAGAGAAAATATATTTATTATTGATTAGATCAATCCCCTTTTGTGGATTGATCATGTCCGTCATTGTAATTGACCAAATCCCCTTTTGCGGATTGGTCAAACCCTAATTGTAATAGGCTAAATAAGAAGTCGGCCCCATAATATATTAAAGAGGCCCCATAATATAATAAAGGTGGTTATAACCACCCAGAAGAAGAAGTCGGCCCTACCAGTGAAGAGACACTTCCACACGTGCCAAAATTGTATAAATAAGAGAGGCCAACGTCTCATTTGAACACACACTCAGCTCACTCATCTAGTGCACAAGTTTTGAAGGAAGCTGCAGTTGCCCGTTTCCGGAAGAAGGAAGAGAGAGAGGCGTGTTGCTCAGTGTTGGATATTCTCTGTTGTCTAGTTCATTATCTTGGCATTGTATTGGCTATCTATATTAAGGAAGTTTTGCTGGGTTTTCTTCCCCTTGAGGGTTTCCCAGGATAAATTCTTGTGTACTCTTGTGATTGTGTTTCTCTCAGTGATCTTGTCTATGCTATTGTTATCTAGTAAATTGAAAGTAACATAATAATAGCAAAAACTTTAACACTAACAAGGGTCTTTTGCCATGGCACTGATTGTTTGGTCCCAGACCAAGAACCCTAGGAGTGCACTGGGGGCCCTAGATCTCGGCTAGGGACTTTTCCATCCTCCAGGAGAATGGCTCTTCCAGCTGCTTTAAATTTAACAAATTGAAATGGTTTACCTAACTCCCTCTGAAAGGTAATGGTACCAATGCCAGTCGCACTATATCGTCCATCGTTACCCATTTCTATATGCTTTTTGAGATCTTTCTCCTCCAAGTCATTGAAAAGCTCCTTATCTCTCGTCATGTGGAAGGAAGTGCCACTATCCAAATACCACACCAATCCCAATGCACTTGACGCCATGCATGCGATCAAGGAGAAGTCAAGTTCAAATTGCGAGGCAAGGGCCTCACCAACTACAACTTTAACAACCTTCTTGTTCTTCTTCTTCTGCGGACAGTTAATAGCGAGATTCCCATGTTCGTGACAATAAAAACACTTCACTTTGGACAAATCCAACTTCTTTCCTTTAGACTCGGATTTTGAATGGAATTTATTCCCCTTCCCTTTCCTTGCCTTGGTAGCCAAAGCACAATCCTCTTCATCACCATGCTTTGATGAAGAGCCATCTCTGGTGTTCCGCCTGAACTCCTCCTGCACTAGATCTTACCATAGTCGTTCCCAATCTGACAAATTTTCCCTTCCATTGCCAAAGTCTTGATAACTGTGCCAATTTTTGGGAAGTCCTAGGAGCACCAAGCTCATTAAATCATCATCAACGACTGTTATTCCCACACTCCCCAGCTCATCCCGACATTGGACAAACTTCGTGAGATATTTTGGAATGGAGTCACCCTTCTCCATCTTGATCTTCCTGAGTTTATCTTTGAGCGCCAATTTCCTATGGTTGCTGCTATTTTGGAATAGATCCGTCAAAGCCTTCCACATTGCATATGGTGTGGCTTTCCCATGGAGGTTTGAGACAATGTGGTCTCGTACTCCCTCCAACAGGATTCTCCTCACCTTTGACACTTTTTTTTTGCCATGCATCAAGATTTGTAGCGTCTGCAACATCTGGCTTAGGAACATCCTTGTCAATGAATTCCTTCAAGCCATTGTCTTCGAGTACTGCCTTCATCCTGTCCTTCCAAGCAATGTAGTTCAAGCTGCCCTCGAGTGCATACTCTAACCTCAAGCCATTGAAAACCATTTTGATCTTGAATCAGCTGTAGCACCAAGATAGTCTTCCTGCGAATTCAAATTCTATCCAATCACAAACTCAGCTTCTGCAATCTTCTACGCTCTGATACCATGTAGAAATTTTAACAAAAATTATGTATTGCTTGGATTCTCTTGATCTAACAATTATATGCCACTGTTAAATACATAATCGTTTCTACAAATATTCTTGCGGAATTTAAAACACGATCGCCAACTGCAATATCAAGAAGAAAGATCAATCACACATAACACAGATGTTTTTACTAAGAAAGCATAAAGCCAAAAACCCCACTATCATATATTATGTATATATCATGGATCATGAAACAATCTCATACAAAACTCTAATCCAAGAACTCTCAGTACAATATACAATCGTCTCACACTGTCATACAAAAATTGGCAAATGCATGTGCCAATTTATTGCCTCCAGACAACCTGCCTCCTCTGCGCAATCCCTGCTGATGGAAATCCTTGCAATGAATGAATTCCTCTTGCCTAGGCTACACAATCCTCATGGGCACATCCAATGTGTGTGTGGTTGCATGAGTGCACTCACTAATGTCACAACTGATAGTCAAACTGCCCCTTTCACCTGTTATCTCAACTGGGTCTCCACTAGATCTGACATGCATGTAGTTAACAGTGGTAAATCTTTAGTTGCATGTGAGATCACTGATTGTGAATTAATTAATAACTAATTCACTGATCTCTCACTAGTGTAAGTTCAGTTACAACTAGTACAACTGAGCTTAACTCACTTAACTGAGTTAAACTACTTCACAACTCACATAACTACACATCCAACTCTGTTACAACTTCGAATCACTCAGTTACAACTAATTCGACTTGCATGTCCCATCAATCAATCTTTGAACTCGAATTTCCTATAACTAACTGATTTGCCACTTCAATTAACTATTTCCAAGTGCTCATTGAGAATATACCAATATTTATTGTCCAACTATTATTAAGGGATAATAATAGTCGACATACATCTATAAATAGAATTCGCTCACCATCTATAAATAGACATCATCTATAAGTATAATTTGCTCATCATTTAAAAACAGACTTCCACCTAAAAATAACATGAGGCTCCATCCTAGTGTAGGTGCATAATTTTCACTTGGATCTTCTTGTTGAATCTCAACACAAAGGTGACGTTTTGGCTTCCTTAGACAAGTCGTTTGGGTGGTAGGGGCTAGGTTAGGTCCTCCATGATGTCTTTTAGACCTCCGAAGGCATGTCTTCATCATCCAACATGTGAGCCCTTGACATCCAACCTGTGGGCTTTGTTATCGCATAATTTGTACTTGCCTAAAACCCAAAGCAAGTGGATACAAGATTGGCGTAAGAGAGGGTGGCCTGTCACTGTCACCTTAATAGGAAACTCCTTTCTATTTAAGAGTATATCAATGTACCCCAGGGGAGATGTCCCCAGTGACCTGAGGGTTTGAGAAGGCTAAGGAAATAAAGTTCCCCCCTCTTACAAGTCACTCAATTTCAAGGGTTCTTTGTGTCTTATGAAGATGAAGCAAAAGATAAATGAAGTGTACCTGCCTAGAACAAGACAACAAAATAGAAAAATGACACTTTCCAAGTACCAAAATGATGTTAATGCTTCATAGGACAATGAACTCTTGAGAAATAGACTAGCTGATATAAAATTGCAGTTGTATAACAATTTACAACAACAATGATAAATTTTTAACAACCACAATAATTATGCTCCAAAATGCTTTAGAAAAGACTAGAAATAGTAGCTTTAACTAGGCAAATTGATATTAGATAGTCACACGTAGATTTAACAATGTCTAGCTAGCAATACATGTCACTTTTGAGGTTAGTTTACTGCTGTTAGATGGTTGTAGCAATCTTTTGCAACAAGAAGTTAGTTAGTGAATTAGGCTAATCTAAGGTCAGTAGGAGTTAGTGAATGTTCCAAGGAAGATATTTTGAAAGTGATTTGATCAATCAATCAGTAGTAGTGAATAGACTAGTGCCTTCTAGGGTAATGGAGTCAATGATAACATCAACAACTCTTAGAGGAAAATAACAATGATAATACTTAGTCAAAGGAGATTGAGAAGATGAGAGAGGTGTTGGTAACCCAAGGCTTCAAACATTCAAGTCTTAGAGAGATAATTGCTAGAAAGTAAGGAAACTTAGGCTCTAACGATTTCTCTTTCCTTAGACAATTTGAAACAAAATATGCAATATGCAATGTAAGTAGGGTTACTAGAGTGCTACAATGGTAGGGCTCTAGTATATACTTCTGGATAAGGTGCTCCTTGAGAAATTTAAACAAGTGGAAAATTATAGAGAAAAATATAATAACTTATGTCTTTTTCCTAGGGTTTCAAGCAAGCAATTTCATAATCTTTATAATGAAACAAGTAAAATTCAGCATAAACATTCATTCACAATAAATAAATGCAGATTTTCTACTTACTTCACCAAGAATAATCAAACTCAAACCCTAGTTGAAGATTTTCCACCATGAAAATAGCCAAGACACACCAAAAATGCCTCTCCAAGAAGTTGCACACCACTTAGTTTCAACCAATAACCATTAAAGAGGGCCAAATTTCAGACCACAGACTTGTGTGATGAGAGATGATGATAAAAATGAGAGTTTTTCTCTCTTATTTATACAATATCAATGACCTTTAATTACAATTAGGTTATAAAAAGGTTGACATGGCCAAATTACATTTAAAATCCAGTTTTTACATAAATAACATTAATCAAACCCTAAAATCAAATCTAAGGGTGACGTTAGGCCCATAGGGTGGAATGCTAGCCCTCAAATGCAACATGTTTGGCCTCCAAAGGCCCTAAATGCTGTCACATGTGACAACAGGCACCAAACCACCCTCATAAATGCAAACCCTGACCAAATGATGTCTAGGTTCAAAATGATGACATCAGGGGCTCTCAAGGGTCAACATCTTGGAGGAAAGGAAAAATTCCCCTGGGTCTAGGTCTGCCGAAGTGTCCTTGGTGCAACGTCCTTCTTTCTTCCTAGTGCGAGCCTCTGGTTTCTCTTTCCCCTTGGTGGGGTCACAACATCCATCTGTTGGGATTTCAACCCCATGGAGGTCCGACCTAATCATTCCCCCATATTGACCTGTCCACCGGGAAAAGTCCTGCAACAACAACAAGTACATACTCCAGGGGCTCATAAGTGACATGGATAATAACAATGTCAATCACATATAATAATCAATTTACCCAAACATGTGTATCAAACTCCCCTTTACCCATACAAATGCTCAAAGATGTTATGCAATTTAACAAGTCAGGTTTGGAGAAGGTCTCAAGATGTCCTATTGGGATAATCCTCCTTAAGTTTGGGGTGTTTCCCAAGTGAGAACCAATCTAAGGTCATTTAAGCGTGTGTGAAGTGGCGTAGGGGAAATGTTTGGGCAGAGGGTGCAGTGATAATAGGGAAATTTAGGTCTTGCCTGTGGGTGCCTCTGTAGAGGGCGAGTTGCACCTTATCATGGATGCCATTGTTTCCTAGTCCATTCAATGCCTTTTATTCTTAGTCTTATTGCTTTTGGTCTTTTTTCTTTTCAAGAGAAAAGATGAGGGACACTGTCCTGGCGTGCTGACCAGAGGTGACAACGTTACCCACAAGCATTTCACGGAAATGAGAATGTTGGCTCGTGATGAGACTCCCTTTTTCTTGGCTATGCCACCAAGAGACACTACCCTAGTTTGGTGACCAGATAGATGGTAGTTTTATACTGCTACATGCCCATGGACCTAATAGGTCGGCTCATGATGAGACCTCCCATCCACCAACTAGTACCTTGAGTTTTGATTTATCTTATGGGTCCCCTTTTCTTACTAAGAATCTCTTTATTGCTTTCTCAGGAATCCCTAGGTGAAGCTTCTCAAAGGTTTCATTTTGGATTTTAACTCTTGCCAACTACTTTTACCCCTTGGGCCTTTAGCCCCTTCTTCCCACAAGGAAAGGTACAACCCTTCATAGCGTGGCAAACCCAATGCTCAAACCAAGGTGGGGGAAGATGAGAGGAATAATGATGGAAAATGGTAAGTATGGAGGGAATGGATGATGACCTTTCACAGACCCACCCAGTGGTAAATCATCCTAAAGGGGAATCAACTTACTAGGACATCATGTCACCCTCCCAGGTATGAACAATTTAAAGAGCATAATTTCCAAGAAAACGTTATGAAATGAAAGAGAATTCAGTGCAACATATTCAAGTGCTTCAAAAATCAGAGTGACATGTATCATGATACCCAGACTCATTACCTCATGGAGCAAGACTTACTGCTACTTCAGGACTAGGCTGGTGGGATGAACGCTATTGTTTTTGATAGGTGGGATGCACTGAAGAAAATATGGGCCCTCCAGGGCCATGCTCAATTCATTTGGCTCTCGACACTCCATGTCTAGGACCTGTGGACCTCAAGACACGATCGCCTTAGTTATCCCTAGGATAGGGGATACCATATGACTCCAAATCGGGGACATGTGCTTACCGTAGAGCGCACGAGAACTTCCACATCTATGGCATGACCTGTATCTACTAGATCTCAACAAATGTATCCCCTCGCTCATATATGATATAATGGAAATAAGCATGCATATATACACAATGAAAGAATACAAAATGAAACTACACTACACTAGCATGATATGCAGATGGTATATACAATGGATGCAAATACCTAACTTACATGTACTTACATGTGAAGTCAATTCTCTCCCCCATGGTGGGGTTTAAGGAGGCGCCCACTAACCGGTAATGGGTGTTTTCTTCCTTCCAATGTGGATAAATAGTAGGCATCATTGACCAACTTCATTATGATTATGAAAGGTCCAATCCAAAACTACGCATTCCCTTTAACATTAGTAGGCTCTCCTTTCTTAGTGTCCCACATGCATACCGTATCTCCCTCTTGATACTCTTTTGCTACAAGCTTGGTTGCTTCTTGTATAACCCTAGTATATTGTCTTGAGGGAGGAGGGATTCAGTTGTAAGGATTTCTTGTTGGATTGGTTTGATCAATATGTCATCATCACCTTTCTTTAGTAATTTAACAGTTCCAACTTCCTTGTCCTTATATTTATCTAATAATTGTTGATATTCTTCCTTTTTCGGCCACTGTATCTCATCAAACTCTTCCTATGAAGTGAAAGGTAAATCCTTTGGAGAAAATATAGGAAGGTTTTCTTTGGTTGGCTCATGTGTTACATTGGTGTCAACATCATTGTTAATTTCTTGCACATGGGCTTTGGCCATTGGCACATGTAATGTTCCCGAGACAATTTTTTTTGCTCGGAACACTAACTACTTACTGTTTGTTATGTTTGCTTATGTATTTGCAGGTTTACTCATGAAGTTGCGCATTAAGGGTTTATTTGATGTTGATTAAGCATTAAAATAATAAATATGAAGCATATAATCATAAACAAGACAACATACACAAAGAACACCAGTATATGACCAATAATGTCAGATCCGACCTTTATTTAGATAGTAGGAAGATCCCTTGCACAAGAGATCTGCAGATCTGGAAGAAAACTCCAATATGATCAAAATGGGTTGCCAATCGATACAATAATAAGCAATACAAAGATAATAGCCTCCCAAAGGCTGTCTAAGAAGAGATCCAAGCCTCCAAAGGCTCACAACATGCAAGATAATACTGAAGATAAGAGAACCTAGTCAATACACTACATAACCCCTCCAATTGGTTGAGTTGTGCCCTGCTCTGGCTATTGATGAACCCTCAAGTTTCGTCCCTCCTCTTTCTGAGCTCCAAATACCTCCAAACTCTCCTGGAATGTAGATCGGGCTAGTAGAATCCACCGGGCTAAGTTTCAAGATGAACGAAGAAGTTTTTCTCCTCCAACCAAGCAAACCCTCTACTGGTTTGCACCCTCCTGGTTTTACTGAATCAATGAGATTTCGTTCTCCCCTCTAGGAGCCTCCAACTACCACCCAAATCTGTCGGATTGTAGATCAGGCCAATACTAACACGTTGATGAAATCTCAAGACAATCTATGAAGATCCAGGCCAATAAACAATGAAAACCACTTCTTGCAATGCGCTCCTCTCTCCTACAATTCGTGCCAAGATCCAGGAAATAAACTGCTAGGATAAACTCCTTAGGAATAGACCAAGAATGATGCTAGGGACCATACGAAGAAAACATAGATGCTCCTTTGCCAAGAAACCTCCTCCTTTCTCCAGATCGAGCCAAACTCCTCAAGGTGGTGCGCCCCCCTAGCTGGAAACCCCTTAGGTTGCACACTAGCCTGATTCTTCCTCTAGATCCAACCCCTGCAACACTGTAGAATGGTGTGGGAGGATTATTTCACCTCCGGGACCAAGCCTAGATCAAGAAAGGTGAAATATTTCACCACCAAGTTGATCTCTAGGGTTTTAGACTCAAAACCCTCAAAACTGCTTGTGCTCAAGAGATCCAATTCAAAATAAGATAATAATCCAGAATGCCTTAAAAGTGCACCCTGCCCTTTCCTTTATAGCTCTAGTCTATTCATTTGTTGAGTTAGTTAATCCCTAGGGTTAACTCTTAACTTTAACTCATCTTTTCTTTTCTTTCATTGAGTTATCCTTTTTCACACAAAGTCAACTCAGTAATAGAATGTTAAGTTTAGGAAGTGTCTTCTGGTTGACTTTGTCCCCAATATGCCCGAGACTATAGTCTAGTGGGGATAGCTAGACTAGTGAGTCTCTCCAGACCTATTCATCAAGAGGTGGGGGACATTACATGAAGGTTTTCTTTGGTTGGCTCATGTGTTACATTGGTGTCAGCATCATTGTTAATTTCTTGCACATGGGCTTTGACCATTGTCATATTTGTAAGGTGTTAAATTGCCCCACTTTTCATAGGCACATTGATGTAAGTTAGGTCCATCTCTAATTTTCCTCCCAACGTTGCGACAAAATTCTTGGACAAAAGCATTTCCCACACATCAGGGACATCCACTACCACAATATCCATATGGATCACTCTCTCGGGATATCTTCTAAGGCGTACTTCAACATTCTCAACTACCCCATGAGTGGGTATGGCCCTGGATTCAAAACCGCATACATTCCTATAAGATCGCGTGTCCTTCATGCCTAGATTCTCCATGACTCTCAAAGACATCATGTTAGCACCTGATCCTGAATCAAGCATACAATTGTTAAGGCATTTGTTATTCACTAATAATGTCATGAAGAAAGGCGAGTGTCCATCATAGTGAACCCTAAAATGGTATGCATTTAACATGATAGGAGGGTCCATTGGATCATCTGATACTTTGAAAAAATTTTCAAACCTTTCTTTTACAAATGGAACCTTGATAACTTCCTTTAGTGGAATGGTCATGTGCATTTTGGCGAATGCACCTTCAAAGTCAAAATTCAAATCAACCTTGTCAGTTCTGGGATGATTTCTAGGAAGAAGCATGTTCATAGGTGGAGGTCTTAGTTGTGAGGTTTTAGGTCCAATAGAGAGAGGTTGGTTCATTTGTTTTTTCCTAGTATACACTTGGAGTTCTTGTTTTTTCAACTTTTCTCTCGACTCTTGATCAAGGTTATTTATCACCTACATTCTAGCCTTCCTGGTTGCTTCTTTTATACCTTCTTGATGTTCTTCCAGTGTGACATTAAGGCAACATTGTGGGCCCTCAATGGTATGATCGATAATATTGACTTGGTCATGTTCACCATTGTTCAAGGGACATTCATGTTCCCAATGTGAGTCTCTACATTGCAAGCACCAAGGGGTTTTCATCTACCATGTTTGTGGGGGCTAAAGTATTAGGGACTTCTTGGTCATTCTTTGGTTTGAAAGCTTGAGTCCCTCTTTAGAATTGTCCTTTATAAGGAGCCCTAGGAACTTGTTTTTGAGCTCTTTCCAAGTTGACAATCCTATTCATCATCAATTATTTGGTTTTTACCATGCCATCTACAGTCAACTGTAGCTTTTCCAAGCTAGCACCAATGTCTGATGTAGATTCAATGTTATGGACTACTTTGGGTTTAGCATCTATTTTGACTCTTGGGGTGGACAAAGGTTCAATTTTGGATGATGATAGATTGTATTAAATCTTTGTAGCCATCTCTTGGGCCTCCTGGATTGTCCTAGGGGCTTTGTCTCTGAGGAGAAAGCCTATTTGTCCTGTAAAGGCCTTAGTGTAAAGAAAGAGAAGGAAATTGTCTGAAGGGTGATGGCTCACTTGGATAATTTGTACCAACCTTTCAAATTTATCATGAAATTCCCTAACAGTTTCATTATCAGGTTTTGTGATGTTATTCAACCTTATTAGCAACATGTTGGGGTCTTCCTTGACACTCCATCGTTTGAGGAACACTTCCTCCAACTTATCCATGGTTGTAATACTAACATCAGGGAGACCGTTGTACCATCGTCTAGCGCCATCATAGAGGGTAGCAGAGAACAACTTCATAGATAAATCTTCAGCATCATCACTGATAGGATGAAGCTGAAAGAAGGCCCATAAATTGTTGATATGATCTTCAACGCTAACTACATCATTACCAATGAACTTAAGAAACCATTTCTCATACCTAGCAGGCATTTGCCTAGGGTATCCTGGAATGTTTGTCATGTCTAACGGTTTGAAACGTTTGGATGACCATTGTTTCTGGTTATTAGCTTGGTTTGGATTAACAGTCTGAGTCTGAGCATTAGACATTGTATTAGAAGGAATATTACCTCCAAACAATGATTTTACTATAGGAGAGCTTCGAGGGTGCCTTCTTTTGTAAGACTTGGGAGGATTGGTGTCCATCCCTGAACTCAATGGATTCGCCATGTATATTTTTCTTGAAACAATCAAAGAGATGAGGGGACCACCCTTATTGGAGTTGCTAGGTAAGATTTGTAAGATAAAGGCTTTGAGGAAAAGGCTTACCGAAAAAGTGTCGTGTTGAAGAATATCGACTCAGTGTTCCCCAACAACAACGCCAAAATGTTATCGCACAATCTGTACTTGCCTAAATACCAAAGCAAGTAGATACATGATTTATGTAATAGGGGGTGACCTATAACTGTCACCTTAAGAGGAAACCCTTTTATATTTAGGAGTATATCAATGTACCCCAGGGGAGACATCCCCAGTGACCTGAGGGTTTGAGAAGGCTAAGGCAAGAAAGTTCCCCCCTCTCACAAGTCACTCAATTTCAAGGGTTCTTTGTGTCTTATAGAGATGAAGAAAAAGATAAATGAAGTGTACTTGCCTAGAACAAGACACCAAAATAGAAAAAAGGGAACTTTTCAAGTACCAAAATGATGTTAATGCTTCATAAGACAATGAACTCTTGAGAAATAGACTAGCTGGTCCTAGACAATGAAGTCCTATTGGGATAATCCTCCTCAAGTTTGGGGTGTTTTCTAGGTGAGAACCAATCTAAGGTCATTTAAGCGTGTGTGAAGTGGCATAGGATAAATGTTTGGACATAGGGTGCAATTATAGCAGGGAAATGCAGATCTTGCTTGTGGGTGTCTCTGTAGAGGGAGAGTTGCACCCTATCATGGATGCCATTGTTTCCTAGTCCATTCAATGCCTTTTATTCTTAGTCTTATTGCTTTTGGTCTTTTTTATTTTCAAGGGAAAATCTGGGGGAGACTGTCTTGACGTGGTGACCAGAGGTGACATCGTTACCCACAAGCATTTCACAGAAATGATAAGGTTGGCTCGTGAAGAGACCCCCTTTTTTTGTCTATGCCACCAAGAGACACTACCTGTTAATATTATGGTAGCTATGGGAGGTATTTACCTCCATGTGTGAACCTAACGAGAATAGAAGACTCCAAAAAGCAAGAGAAAACCCTAATGAGTTGGCTAATAACCCTAGAAGCCTTGTCGGCTCAAGAAGATAATTTATATTAGGTTATTAGCCTCCAAGAGAAGAAGTCAACCACAATTATTAATAATACACTGAACAGACACATATTCAGAAGGAGAAGTCGGCCCCAACAAATCTGGCAGAACCAATATAAATACAGGGTGCCAGTTCTCATTTGACAACATCTCAAAATTGCAGTTCCTAGTTGGTGCGCACTGCAGTTCCCAGTTTGGTGCGCACATGTGGAGGAGGGTTGCAGGTGCAGCTGCAATAGCAACTAGTTTTCAATATTGGCTTAGACTATCTCTTTGCTAGGGTTTGGGTTATCTGATCAACTATTGTTGGTGCGCTATCCTTGGAGGAAGATGCGTTACACCTTGTTTGGCTATCTAGACTAGGGTTTGCTTCCGGAGTAATTCTCAGTCAAGGTTAAGGTGCTCGGAGGGTGGCTTCGGCTTATGGTTGGGTGATGAGGGTATCACCAATGGTAAAACGAGCACACATTATTCTATATTCTAACAGGTTATCGGCCCACACCTCCTTCATTCAGTCTAAACGCTAGAAGGAAACATAGCTGCTAGGATATTGAGCTTGCTGAGGAACTGCCACTAGGGTTATTAGCAGAAGCAGCTTCCAAGACACTGCCGCTAGGGTTATGAATAAGAGCAGTTGCAGAAACCTAAAACCTCTTGTTAAAGCACCTTAAGTGAAGAGATTGACCTAATCTCCAGACATATCAATGCACCCTATCCTAGTGCATCTCCTGATACTCTCAGCAAGCGAAGACGTGAAGTTTGGATTTTTGGTCAAATCTAGGGTTTGACCAAGTCAAGCGGCCATGACGAACTCTATGAAGTCTGAGAACAAGTTAGGTGGAGCCTCTAACTTCAGAGCGTGGAAGACAAGGATTGACCTCATCCTTGCTAAGAATAAAGTGTTGGATATTGTGAAAGGAAAGATCATGAAGCCAGAGTTTGAAGAAGGAGAAGAGAAGGAACCGCTGAACGTTGCAGCTATGGAGAAGTTCAAAGATGTCGACATCAATGCCATGAGTATCATAGTGGATTCCATAAAAGGACCACTTGATACCCTACATCTCCCATCTTGACTCATCGAAGAAGATGTATGATGCCCTAACAAATCTCTTCTCAGTCAGAAATATTGGACAAGTTATGAGTCTGAAGAATGAGCTCCGTGACATGAAGATGAATGATGATGACAACATAACATCATACTTTGTAAGAATCTCCCAGTTAAGAGATCAACTACAAGCTATTGAAGAGATCACTTTAGAGAAGGAATTGGTGAACATAGTACTCAATGGCCTTCCCAAGACATGGGATGCATTTTCCGCAAGCATGAACACAAAGAAGGAGTAACTGACATTTGAAGAACTTTGGACTTGCTGTGCTCAAGAAGAATCAAGGATCAATGCAAACAAGAAACCCCAAAAGTGTTGAAATAATGTAACTGCAAAGAGTATTTTTATTATTATTGATATATTATTTATAGGATCAATCCCCATTGTGGATTGATCATGTCGGTTATTGTAATAGGACCAAATTCCCTTTTGCGGATTGGTCAAAAGACAATTGTAATAGGCAGAATAAGAAGTCGGCCCCAACAGTTATTAAAGAGATCCAAAAATATAATAAAGGTGGGCTTACCCACATAGTTTGAGAAGTCGGCCTTGGCAGTGAAGATACACTTCACACGTGCCAGACTTGTATAAATAAAAGAGGCTAGCGTCTCACCTAGACACAACTCACTTGCTCAGTTTGAAGGACAAGTTCTGATCTGTTACCGACAAATGAGAGAGAGAGTGACACATATCTAGGAGAGGAATTTCTGTATTAGCATAAGAGATCTCTTGGCATTGTATTGGCTTTCTATATTAAGGAAGTTTTGCTGGGTTTTCTTCCCCTAGAGGGTTTCCTAGGATAAATGTTGTGTCTCTTGTGATTTTGTATTTCTCAGTGATCTTGGATTATGCTATTGTTATCTATTGAAATGAAAACATCTATAAAAATGGCTTAAACATTAACATGGTATTAGAGCCAAGCTGAAGGAAGCATATTTCGCAAGAGAAAAACGTCACTGTTGTCGTACCTGAAAATTAGGGTTTTTAAAAAATGAAGCTTTTCATCCCTAAAACTATCTAGAAAGTTGCGCCCTCCCCTAAGGATCAATTTGGCATCACCAACACACCTTTTCAGTGGCTGGATCTCCTGGAAAGTGAAACCATAGTTTCACAAAGTACTAGAAGTACCAAAAAACCAGTACCAGAAGTACCATAAGTACTAGAGTACCAGAGTTACCAGAAGCACCAGTCTAGAAATTCGCAGATCAGATTTGAAGGAGAAAAAGTTGGATTTTCAGAAATCTAACTGCACCAGCTAACTCGCCCCAGCTCAGCGCATCTATCCCCTGGATTAGAATTTCAAAATTCGAAGTTTGAAAAATTAGGGTTTCCTCATAAAACCCTAAGTTGTAGTTGCAGTTGCAGTCTCAGAACCAGTTGCAGTTGCAGTTGCAGTACCAGTTGCAGTAGCAGCCGTACTACCAGTGGCAGTTACCCTTGAAGTTTTTAAAGAGTTGGTAATGATTACCGCTGCTGCCAGATGGTGCCACCACCTGCAAATGCTATGAGAGGTATGTACTCACATATGTTTAAATGGTTAAACTTTAAAGAGTATTTGCAGGAGAAGGGATGTCTTGCCATAGATCCAGAAGGATCTCAAGATCCAACACATTCAGAGGAATGATGCAACCCAGGTGTGATTACTCTGATATGCATCTATTTCTCATGATATTATCTTGATCAGTGTTGCATGTTAAAGCTATGATCAAATTATTAGAAGGATCAAAAGTTGATCATAGAGCTTATCCTCTAAACTAACCTTCTATCAAGATAGTGTATTGTCTTAGTACCACAGATAGGTTGAAGAAAGCACTCGTCATCTTGAGTGAAGGAGACTTGGAAGAAAAGAAAGAACTCATTCCTGAAGACAAGGCTCCAGGTTTGATTAAATCAAGTTGATAAGATTCAAAGGTACACATGACAAGTTGATGACTATAGTTGAGATAGTAGTCTTTGTAAAGTATTATACTTGATAACATGTGAGCATATAGAGGTAAATACTTTGCCTGATACAACTAACTCCTCCTCTAGGAGAAACCTCGTGTGTTAGTTCCAGGTTGCCATGGAAGAATGCTTGGTCACAACACTATGAGAGTGTTGACCTCATTTCGTATTTCATTCCTTACCTTTAATCTTTGATTCAGATAAATTATAAGTGATAGCTCTAAAGGAGCTACTGTGATGATTGTTCGTGCTATTGCTTTATATTATCAGAGGGCTATTATTCTTGCTTGTTGTTTTGTTGATCTTGCTCCAGGTCACATGTAATAACCCTGAGGAAGCTATAGTGAAGGTTGCAGAAGGCAACGTGCTAAAGAAGAGACCATAAATGAAGCAATCATCATTGAAAGAGAAAAAGGTGACGTGCATGAGCTAAAGGGTCACTCAGAAGCTGCCATGACCCATGCCATTGAAGAATCTTGGGATAGAAGATTAGCTCCCATCAACTACAAGGCACTACCATACATATGCATAGCGGTCACAAGTTTACCAGAACTCAAAGGTGACCATGAAGGCGTATGCAATGGATGTGCACAAGGGAAGAACATCAAGAACCCATTTACGAAGAGGGACAACAAGGCATCAAGAGTCCTAGAACTCATTCATTCAGATGTATGTGGCCCAATTCCATCATCCTCCATTAGTGGGTATGTATACTATGTATCATTCATTGATGATTATTCTTGTAAAGACTTGGATATATTTCTTAAGGACTAAAGATGAAGTGTTCAGTAAGTTCAAGGAATTCAAAACCTTGATAGAGAACCTTTCTGAAAAGAAGATTAAGATACTCAGGTCAGACAATGGAGGAGAATAAACCTCAAAAGAGTTTGTGAACTTCTGCAAAGATGTTGGGATCAAGAGGGAACTCACTACTCCCTATAATCCTCAACAAAACGATGTAGCTGAATGGAAGTACAGAACCATACTGGAAGCTGTGAAGACTATGATCCATGATCAAGATCTTTCTATGTGCTTATGGGCAGAAGCAACAATGGAAGTTGTTTATGTGCAGAACCGATTGCCCCATAGCGCACTTGGGCTCAAGACACCGAAAGAGATGTTCACCGGAAAGAAGCCAGAGGTAAGCCATCTCAAAATATTTGGTTGTCCAGTGTTTATTCATATACCTAAAGAAAAGAGAAACAAGATGGACCCTTCAGGAAAGAAGGGAATATTTGTGGGATACTGTGAGGTCTCCAAGGTCTTCAGAATCTATATACCAGGTCAACATCACATTGAGATCAACAGGGATGTGACCTTTGATGAAGATGCAGTGCTCAAGAAATCTAAACTATGCCAACTTGAAGAGGTATATGAAGAGGAACCCGTAATCCCCAATATTGAAATGAGGGAGGTTCCCAGAGCTGCAGAACCAGTGAGGGAAGTCGTAACTTCCCCTGATGAGGAACTTCTAGAAGACCATGATA
>ML814008.1:214191-246187 GCA_009831015.1 Picea engelmannii | reverse complement strand
GGTTCCCAGAGCTGCAGAACCAGTGAGGGAAGTCGTAACTTCCCCTGATGAGGAACTTCTAGAAGACCATGATATAGTAGAAGTGCAAGAACCTCCTCAGATGACGATCCTCCATAAAAGAAAGCCAGCTTGGGCTAGAGAGACTATTCAAGATGGAGAGAAGTATGGTGTTCCCGAAGGAACTACAAGACATGTGAAAATACCAAAGCCATTCTCCAGTTATATGGATTTGATGTGTGATCTCCTAGAAGAGGAGCCTACCTGTTTTGAAGAAGCCATTCAGAGGAAAGAATGGGTAGATGCCATGACAGAGGAATACCAATCCATAATGAAGAATGAAGTATGGAAAATAGTTCCCAGACCAAAGAATAAAGATGTGGTATCCTCCAGATGGCTCTTCAAAATAAAACATGCTGCTGATGGAAGTATTGAGTAGTATAAAGCAAGATTTGTTTCTCGTGGATTTTCCCAGAAGGAAGGCATTGATTATGAAGAGACATTCGCTCATGTGGCCAGATACATTTTGATCAGGACCATCATATCTCTTGCAGCTAAGATGAAGTGGAAGCTGCACCAGATGGACGTGAAGACATCTTTTCTAAACGGTGTCATCAAAGAGGAAGTGTATATAGAGAAACCTCAAGGATTTGAGGTTGAAGATAGGAAGTCTCATGTCTACAGATTGAAGAAATCCTTATACGGATTGAAGCAAGCTCCTAGAGCTTGGTATGGCTTTATAGACAATTTCTTGACGAGCTTAGGCTTTACCAAGAGTAAAGAAGACTCAAATCTCTACTTCAAAATTATGAATAATGAGCCAGTAATCTTACTGCTATATGTGGATGACTTATTCTTAACTGGAGAAGAAAAGTTCATCGCTGAATGTAAAAAGAGACTTGCCTCAGAATTTGAAATGAAAGACCATGTCCTAATTCATTATTTCTTAGGTCTTGAGGTATGTCAGAGTCCTGAGAGGATATTCTTTAACCAAGGGAAGTACACAGTCAAAATATTAAAGAGATTTGACATGCTGGAATGCAAACCCATGAATACACCCATGGAAGCGAAGCTGAAGCTGCTGGTTGATACTTTGTCAGATTTTATTGATGCCACACTATACAGACAGATTATTGGATCGCTGATGTACCTGACAAACACTAGATTGTTTTTCCATGAACACCTTGAGTCAATTTCTGGTAGAACCTAGATGTGTTCACCTAGTGGCTGAAAAACATGTGATGAGGTACCTTAAAGTTACAATAGATTATGGTCTCAGCTATGATGGAGATCATGATTTCACATTGAGTGGATATACTGATGCAGATTGGGAAGGAAGTGTTTCTGACAAGAAAAGCACTTCAGGATGCTGTTTCAGTTTGGGATTAGCCATGATCTCGTGGCAGAGTAGGAAGCAATCTAGCATTTCTCTCAGCACAGCGGAAGAAGAATACATTGTTGCATGTTCTGCTAGCTGCAAAGCTATATGGCTTCGAAAGTTGTTGACCGACCTATTTGACTTAGAGATGAGAGCAACCTTGATTCTATGTGACAACTAGAGCTGCATAAAGATGACAAAGAATATTGTATTCCACGATAGGTCGAAGCACATAGAGATCCACTATCATTACATCTGCGACATGGTACAGAGAGGATCCTTGAAGCTCCAGTACATTAGCACGGATGAACAGGTTGCTGACGTGTTGACCAAGCCTCTATCTCATGTAAATTTTGAGTACTTCTGAGATAAGCTTGACATAGTTTGAAAGGACCTTCCTCGAAAGGGGGAGTAGATGTGATGTTCCTTGCTTCTGACCTAGCTGTCAGACGTAAAGCAAGATGTGATGTGTTCCTTGCTTCTGACCCAATTGTCAGACGTAAAACAAGATGTGATGTGTTCCTTACTTCTGACCCAGTTGTCAGACGTAAAGCAAGATGATATGTTCCTTGCTTCTGACCTAGCTGTCAAACATAAAGCAATATGGGATGTTCCTTACTTATGACCTAGCTATCAGACGTAAAGAAAGATGAGATGTTCCTTGCTTTTGACTTAGTTGTCAGATGGAAAGAAAGATGATGTGTGACTAGTACTATGCTTCTGATTGTATAGTTGCGACGTAAAGCAAGTCTAGTTCCCTGCTTCTGACCTAATGGTTGTGACGTAAAGCAGGATGTGTACCTTTCTTCTGACCTGATGGTTGTGACGTAAAGAAAGATGATATGATGAGACTAGCACTGAGCTTCCAGCTGGATCGATGTGACGTAAAGCCAGTAGTATCCTACTTCCGACCTGATGGTTGTGACGTAAAGCAGGATGAGTATCTTGCTTCCATCTTGAGTGTTGTGACGTAAAGCAAGACGATGAGATGAGGCTGGTACTGTGCTTCCAACTTGATAGTTGTGACGTAAAGCCAGTCTAGTATCTTGCTTCCAGCCTGAGTGCTGTGACGTAAAGCAAGATATTGAGATGAGACAAGTACTGAGCTTCCAACTTGACAACTGTGACGTAAAGCCAATCTTGTATTATGATAAGCCAACCAGTGTTCCAAGATGATATTGATGATGCTGTCCTCCCACTTGATGCTGTTGATGATGTTGTCCTCTCTCTCTCGCATGATGCTGTTGAAGAATACCCTTCTTGTTAAGGGGGAGTGTTGAAATAATGTATTTGCAAAGAGTATTCTTATTATTATTGATATATTATTCATAGGATCAATCCCCATTGTGGATTGATCATGTTGGTTATTGTAATAGGACCAAATTCCCTTTTGCGGATTGGTCAAAAGACAATTGTAATAGGCAGAATAAGAAGTCGGCCCCAACAGTTATTAAAGAGACCCAGAAATATAATAAAGGTGGGTTTACCCACCCAGTTTGAGAAGTCGGCCCTCTCAGTGAAGAGACACTTCACACGTGCTAGACTTGTATAAATAAAAGAGGCTAGCGCCTCACTTAGACACAAATCACTTGCTCAGTTTGAAGGACAAGTTCTGATCTGTTACAGGCGAAGGAGAGAGAGAGAGTGGCACATATCTAGGAGAGGAATTTCTGTATTAGCATAAGAGATCTCTTGGCATTGTATTGGCTATCTATATTAAGGAAGTTTTGCTGGGTTTTCTTCCCCTAGAGGGTTTCTTAGGATAAATGCTGTGTCTCTTGTGATTGTGTATTTCTCAGTGATATTGGATCATTATATTGTTATCTAATGAAATGCAAACATCTATAATAATGGCTTAAACATTAACAAAAAGAAGTACGATGATCAAGCCTTCATAGCAAGATTCAATAACTTCAGGAACAAAAGGAAGTTTGATTCAAGGAGGAAGCCAAATCAAGAGAAAGACATTTCAAAAGTACAATGCTTCAACTGTCAAAAGTATGGTCACTACAAGAATCAGTGTCCCGAGCTAAAGAAAAGGAAGGAGAAACACATAGCATCGATTTTCGAAGAAAAGGAACCTACAAAGAAGACTAAGCATGATGGAAGAGACTTCTTCTTCTAAAAAGGTAACAACACTCTTCTTATTTTTTGTACATATCTTGTTTGCATCGTCTTTGTACATATATTGTATATCTATCTCTTGGAAGATAATGTGTTCCAAGAAGAACTACACCTAGGGAAAAACAAACAAGAGGAAAATGGATATTATTAGATAATACACATGAAAGGATGAAATACAAATCACGTGGAAGATATTGCAAAATAAGATACTTAGAAGAAGAAAAAACAGAAAGAAATCAGCAATCGATAAGAAATTGGAAAAAGACTCATGACATGTTGTAGAAAACAACAAGACGAAAGCGTGGACTCCATTAGACAAGAGAGCCAATTATATATTGCAGAAGAAAATGAGAATGCAGATGAAAGCGTGGACTCTGTTAGACAAGAGAGCCAAATTATACATTGCATAAGACAATAAGGATGTAGATGGAAGCATGGACTCTATTAGACGGAGGGAGTCGATTATATGCACTCTTACATGAAGCAATGGTTAGGAGGGAGCTAATCCTATGATCCATTGAAAATGATGAAATATATATATCCATGGTTGTAACCATGAAAGACCGTACGTGTTCAGTTCAATCGCAGAAGAAGACTTCTTCAAAGAGAAGCCTTAAAGTATTCCTGGTTGTCCATCCAGATCTGTGATTCTATGATGAAAAGATGAAGTGGAATCTCTAGGGCATGGAATCTATAAGAAACTCCATGAACCTAAGAACTAAAGAAAAACATGAAGATTCCAAGAAAGAAAGAGAAATCAGAACAACCAATCATAATATTAAGAATCAAAAGATTACCAGCCTGATGTGAACTCAATAAAAGCAATCAAGCAGAGGAACTGGAAGTCGTGATGAAGAACAATGTATGGAAGACTTATGAATGAAAGCATTGCGAGATCTAGAACCATAGGTTCTCCCAGATGGAGGGAGAAGACTATGATGATTACTTGTTCCAGTAAACCAGACTTATATTTACATAAGTCATTATATTATCCGCAACATCCATGAGTTGGAGTTCTACATCAGACAAATGCAAAGAATGTTCTCCAGAGAAAAATTGAATAAAGAGTGTATGAAGAGCAATCTCAAGACTTTGAGGCATACTAGAAAGAGACCCTTGTATGCAGATAGAAGAAGATAACTTGGTGGAAGAACCTCTAGTGCACAACAGAAGCGTGGTGAAGACTCCCTATAACATCAAGATGATTACTCAGTAGATCAGATCTCATGATGACAGAAGAAGTACCACATGGATATGTTCCAGTTTTCCAACTATGATATACTCTATTGTTCATATCTACATGAAGCCTTCATAGTGTTCCAGATTAAAGTACAATCGAAATCAAGCATTACATTATCCATGATGAAGTCCTGAAAGGAGAAAATGATCTCTCCAATACATATCTCCACAAATGAGTAGATAAATAGACATTTTGGTAAAACTTCTATCCAAGACGAAAGCGTTTGCGTACTCAAGCTAGAGCTCGTGGAAACAACTTCCCTCTTATTCAAAAAGGAAGAAATGACTCTCCAAGTTAGGAGGGAGCACTGAAAACATTATTGACGACATTCATCGCTAAATTTGAAAAATAGTCCATCTTGGACAGATGCTTTCCTGTTCGGAAAGTGGATTGAGACTTCTGACAGACAGTGACTTTCCATTGTGGTTAACATGGGAAGTAGTCTGATTGCTGATGTATCATAGACAACGACTTCCCATTGTGGTTAACATGGGGAGTGGTCTAGGGCATTCTCTCTTCTTGAGGGTTACTCAAGAAGACTGGCTTGCCTCACCGAACAATGATTTCTCATTGTGGTTAACATGAGAAATGCTCCATTTTGGAGGTTGATGCAGGACAATCTTTTCCTCTTGTGGTTAACGGAGGAAATGGTCCGGAAATTCATTCCTTAGGGTTTATAAATTCTCTGCAGGGTGCACTTTGATTATTGTAGGAGGAATGGCCTAGGGCGGGGAATGGTCCAGGCTCAACAATCAGGGACATACATTCCTTAGGGTTATACATTCTCTCCAGGGCACAGTTTGATTAGTGTAGGAGGAATGGCCCAGGGTGGGGAATGGTCCAGGACATAAATTCCTTAGGGTTTATACATTCTTTCTATGGCGCACTTTGATTAGTGTAGGAGGAATGGCCCAGGGTGAGGAATGGTACAGACTCAGACATTCCTTAGGGTTTATACATTCTGTCCAGGGTGCACTTTGATTAGTGTAGGACGAATGGCCCAGGGTGAGGAATGGTCCATGCTCATAAATCATAAACAATCATTCTTCCTTGTTTGAGAGGAATAGGGTAGATAACCCATTGCTGATGAGGGCAGATATTCCTTCAAATCTCACAAACGTGAGTGAAAGATTGGCCCAGATGATATAGTTTATTTTTAACAATATTTTCTGTGCAGGATGGCATCAGATGATTTTTATGGAGACTACCTATCTCCAGATAGTAGAGATATACTACTGTGGTGGATATGTTCCACTATTTTGAGGCAGATATTCTTTCAGAGCTCACAGATGTTAGTGAAAGATTGGCCCAGACAAATCAGTTTATGTCATAACATTGTTTTTGTGCAGGTTGCTATCAGATGTTTGTTATGAAGACCGTAGAGATATACTATTGTGGTGGATATGTTCCACTTTTCGTGAGGCATGTATTCTTTCAGAGCTCACAAATGTGAGTGAAAGATTGGCCCAGATAATTCAGTCTATATCATAACATTGTTTCTTTGCAGGTTTCTATCATATGTTTGTTATGAAGACTATATGACAGTAGATGAGGACTACTGTGGTGGATATGTTCCATTGTTCGCAACCATACGTTGTTGATCAAGTACTTGTGTGTTACTTCGTGTGGTATTGTACCACTAGATTGTAGTTATGTACTACTATGAATAGACACCGTTGTGTTCTATTTCTATTCTAACTGCCTTGAAGACTATCAACAGTTTATTAATCACCATCCAGACGAATGATGAACAAAGATTTTCCAGATGGAAATTGGTTCAGAGAATTTACTCCTCTAGATTATAAGTGTGGCTCTTGTATCACTCTATGGTGTGAGTGACTTATCCAAAATCATGTCTAATTACTCAGATGAAGTATGGTTTCGAGAGATGATGCAACTGATGGTGATGGTGATGCTCATGATCTAGTCATGAGATAGTCTAGACGACTATATTGATGCTACCGGGTAAATGTTATGTTTTGTGCTTAAGTCCATTACCTGTAAATACCTCTCTAGCTAGGAGGGAGTGTTAATATTATGGTAGCTGCGGGAGGTATTTACCTCCACGTGTGAACCTGACGAGAATAGAAGACTCCAAAAAGCAAGAGAAAACCCTAATGAGTTGGCTAATAACCCTAGAAGCCTTGTCGGCTCAAGAAGATAATTTATATTAGGTTATTAGCCTCCAAGAGAAGAAATCGGCCATAATTAATAATAATACACTGAACAGACACATATCTAGAAGGAGAAGTCGGCCCCAACAAATCTGGCAGAACCAGTATAAATACAGGGCACCAGTTCTCATTTGACAGCATCTCAGAATTGCAATTCCCAGTTGGTGCACACTACAGTTCCTAATTGGTGCGCACTGCAGTTCCCAGTTTGGTGCGCACATGTGGAGGAGGGTTGTAGGTGCAGCTGCAATAGAAGGTAGTTTTCAGTATTGGCTTGGACTATCTCTTGTCTAGGTTTTGGACTATCTGATCAACTATTGTTGGTGCACTATCCTTGGAGGAAGATGCACTACACCTTGTTTGGCTATCTAGCCTAGGGTTTGTTTCCGGAGTAATTCTCAGTCAAGGTTAAGGTGCTCGGAGGGTGGCTTCGGCCTATGGTTGGGTGACGAGGGTATCGTCAATGGTAAAATGAGCACACATTCTTCTATATTCTAACACTACTCTGGTTTGGTGACCAGATAGATGGTAGTGTCATACCACTACATGCCCATGGACCTAATAGGCCGGCTCATGATGATACCTCCCATCCACCAACTAGTACCTTGAGTTTTGATTTATCTTATGGGTCCCCTTTTCTTATCAAGAAGATCTTTATTTATTTCTCAAGAATCCCTAGGCAAAGCATCTCAAAGGTTTCATTTTTCCTTTTGACTCTTTCCAGCTACTTTATTCCCTGGGCCTTTAGCCCCTTCTTCCCACAAGACAAGGTACAACCCTTCCTAGCATGGAAAACCCAATGACCAAACCAAGGTGGAGGAAGATGAGAGGAATAATGATGGAAAGTGGTAAGTATGGAGGGAATGGACGATGACCTTTCACAGACCCACCCAGTGGCAACTCATCCTAAAGGGGAATCGGCTTACTAGGACATCATGTCACCCTCCCAGGTATGAACAAGTTAAAGAGCATAATTTCCAAGAAAAAGTTATGAAGTGAAGGAGAATTCAATGCAACATATTCAAGTGCTTTAAAAATCAGAGTGACACATACCATGATACCTAGTCTCATTACCTCATGGAGAAATACTTACTGCTACTTCAGGACTAGGCTGGTGGGATGGATGTTGCTGCTGCTGATAGGTGGGCTGCATTGAAGAAAATATGGGCCCTCCAGGGCCATGCTCAAGTCATCTGGCTCTTGAAACTCCATGTCTAGGACCTATGGGACTTGATACATGATCTCTTTAGTTATTGCTAGGATAGGGGATAAGAGGCTTCAAGCCCCATGGAAGCCCAATCTAGGCTTGTACTTCCAAAATTGTCCACCAACTAGGTCCTGCAAATACAAATGAATACGCCCTCCAAGGATCTCAAGTCAAATGCATCATGATGAGTAAATCAAATCAATAAAAGAGCCATCCAATCATGTACATCCAAACTACCTCATTAAAATAAACAAATGCTCAAATACCCTATGCAATTTTCCAAGTTTAGGTATGGGAGGGTTGAAAAAGTGACCTATTGGGTGAATCGTTCCTCAAGTTTAGGAGTGTTTCTCAAGGGGACCTATTTCTAAGTCATGTGGATGAGGTGTCATGGATGGGGGGAAGACTTTTGGGCATTGGGTTCATGACATACAAGGGGTTGTAGTGTCTCATTTATGTGTGCCTTTGAAGAGGGTGTGTTGCACCTTCGTTTTCAGTGCAACCTTTTTCCAAGACCATTTATAACATTTTGTTCTCTTAGGATGTTTCTAGGTTGAAGCCAAAGTGGGGCTTCTACCTAATCATGAAAAATTGTGCCCACCTTGGATCTAGCCTGGTCACATCATGCTTCCCCAAGTTGAAAACATGTGTGGGGCTTCTACCTAAGCAATACAAATAGTACCCACACATGCTCCACCCTGGTTGGCATTTGTTATTAGTCATTCTTTTTATGGGTCCCATTAGTTTCTTATGAGAGACATTTCATTGTCATCGGTATCCTTGGGCGAGCATCTAGAAGGTTAATGATTGGACTTTATATTTTTCCAACTACAAGTCTCCGGGCCTTTAGCCCCTTCTTTCCATGAAATGAGGGACAATTTCTTGGGTCAATACACCCGAAAATCACAAAAGGTGAGGAGATGATGGGATGAAGTGTGGAAAGTGACAAATATGATTGGGAGTGGCACGATGACTCGTCAAAAAGAACCTCCCAGTAGTATACCTATCCCTAAGGGTGACCCACTTACTAGGGCGCAATGTCAACCACCAAAGTGAAGCATGACAAAGAACATAATGTCCAAGAAAATGTTACATAATCAAAAAGTAGTAACAGATGCAACAAACTCAAATGCCTCAAATATTGAAATGACATTGACCATAATACTTGGCTTGTACTTCATGGAGCAATACCCAATGTCTTCCAGAAGCAAACTGATGTGGTGGATACTGTCGTGATGATCCTGGAGTTGTGGTGGTGAGGTGGGTCTCTGTCTATGCAAGTGGACATTGCTGGTCAAAATGTCTCTCAATACTCCATGTTTGCAACCTGAGGGCCTCGAGACATCATCTCCTTAGTTATGCCTAGGAGTTGGGGATAACATGCCATAAATAAAATATTTCTATGTCCACCCATTATATATATATATATATATATATATATAACAATTAAAAGTAAAAAATTCTTATGGTTAAAACATTTGAATGGTGGGTTGAGTATGAGGGAGATGTACAATTTCTTTCCTATTCAACATGGACATGTGGCATACATACATATATATAAAGAATCAATGTAGATCCATCCTAACTCTTGATCTATCATGGGCCAAGAGACATGAAATTCTTCTATATGCAAACATTTCTTCAAGTTTTGTACTCTAAAAAAATTTGCATCTTGAGGAATTTGAATTTGATGCCTCTCGGCGCATGATAGATCTAGAGTTAAGATGGATCTACGTTGGTGTTAATACCCCATCAATGTATTTCCATTGGCTATGGTTTTTGCAGACTTGTCATTGGACATGTGTTGGAAATTGCTATCAAATATCTCGTCTTATGAATGAATAGGATATAATTCCTCTCAGATCACATTTGCACATTTTATAATTTACATATTAACATAACTTTGGTCCATGGCCCTAGTCAGATGAGCATAAAATTTTAGTGTAAATTATCTTGGCATAGTGCAAAATTATAAGCTAACCATATGGATTGATCTTATTGAGGTTTTCATAATTCCAATTCAATATGCAAAAGATAAAATTTGTTAAACGACACATCCAATTAGATATAAATTTATAAATTCCTCTTATTTTATAGTCGCAAGATGAGGACAATGCAGAACAAACACCATAAGTTGTAATGTTGGTGTATCATATAGATCGTGCTATCTGAAAGTTATAGTGCATTTTATAAAGTTATTTTTGTTTTGTGACAAAGGTCTTTTATATAAAAGGGGTACTCTCATTTAACATTCATTCGTTGTTGTGCCACCTGAAACTAGGAAATGGATACATATTTCTGAAATGGTATTATTTTGGAAGCAATACTTTAAAGAAATAGGGAAGCAACACATGTATATGTTGTAATGTATCCGATTTTGATATTGTACTGGAGTTGCAAGAAATTTTGACTCTAATAGCACTTTATAATGTACCCCAACTTCACAACTTGTAAGCTCATTAGTAATTTGGGCTCACACCACTTTGTAATGTACCTATTACTTGTCTTTCCTTCGCTTTCGTATCAATCTACGACATTCCCACAATCACAATCCCAATGCTCTAATGAAGATTTGGCATCGATACAACTTCTAGAAAACATCCATAACTTTACATTCTATCCTTTCACAATTTTGCATGACTTGCTTTTTATTAGAATGTGGTTCATTATTGGATGTTGAGGTGGTAATGTCATGTTTTCAATACCGATAACAAAAAAACCTCCAAAATCATTCCTTCAAAAGAGTGTAATGTATCATCATTTCAATGCTTGATCAATCTAGACTCTAGTCAATCTCTCAGTAAGTTAGCAATGTTTTTTTTTTTTTGGCAAGGACACCAAACCTATCTCATTTTAGGATTTTGTATAACAAATTGAGTCTAACAATGCCCAAGGGCTAGCTCAATTGGTTGGACCATCAACCAAAGGCATGTTGTCGACGAGGAGATCATAAACCATAGGTTCATATATGGTCGAGTCCTTGGGATTACAAGAGGCTCTTGCAGTTCATGGTTGACACCAGCCTCCTTTTGGATATTTTGAGGAAGAGGGGGTAATCCCGCGAAGTGTTCATTGGAAAAAATAATTAAAATTAGGTCTGCAATTGGTAAATTCAAGGCACAAACTCTTAATAAAACTAGTGAGTTGATAAACCATTTTCCTTGGATCCATCCTCAATTTTCACCACCATTTAAAGATGAAGAAGAACAATGAAAACTCTCACAATTCCTAGCTCCAATTACCAAGACCAACTACCAAACTACAATCAACAAGATATTACTTCAAAATCAAAATTCATTAAGCTTACAACAATAGTGTATCTATAATTTTGATCAAAACCTCGGGGATGGCTTGATTGGTTGGCCAAGAGGGAGTGGTGATATTCCCTCACATTCGGGTTCAATTCCCCCCAAAGTGCATGGTATGTTTAACATTGTGCTTGCCATGGCTACATAGGTTGGGTATGGCGAGGGACATAGTTCCTAGCCCTAGTGCCAACGTAAATCCTACCTGGGTGGTGAATGGGCAATGCTAATTATTTGGGGTTGTGCCTTGAATGTTGTAAATTGGCTTGTTGCATTGTGATAAATGGAAGCTTCAAACAAACAAATAAATAAAATTTGATATAATTTGATATAAATAAAATGACATAACTTTCACATCCGAAGTCTGTTTTCAATGCCATTTTTTTTAAAAACGTCTAATTTTTCGAGATCTTTCCATCAAGATCATCAATTTTAGTTTTTAAATCCATATTATCGACATATTTAATATGGATTCTTCTAGTAATTGTTTTCTTACCAGCACAAACTACTTCCAATGGAAATCCCATGTGAAGGATTTATTAAGAAGTAAAGGCTTGTACCAGATTACCTTCAAAAAGAAAAAATAACCACTGATGTTGATAAAAAAGTCAAATTGGCTAATAGGAGTGAAGAAGCACGTGGATTGATCGGAATGTCCATCTCTCCTGATTTAAGGTTCCACCTTAAATGAATTGATGACCCCAATGAAGCTTGGAAAATATTGAATCTATGTTTGATAAACACAATATTATTCGAGCACATCACTTAGAAAATCAAATACTGATTTTAAGTCCAAGTATTTTTTCTTGCATTGAATACTATCTATCTAAGTTTAAAACACTTAGAACTTTATCGGAAGAATGTGAGATAAAGATGGAGGAAGAGCGTTGCATGTATATTATTCTTTCTAAGCTAGGTAGTGCATATTATGTGTTTGTATCTATCTTTTATGCCATGAGAAAGGCTCTAGGGAAAGCTTATCAAAAACCCACTCTTGAGTCCTTTTGTGATGCTTTGATTAGAGAGCAAGATAAGCCTGTACAACTTGGAGTGATAAACACTGCAGGTACCTCCAACAAAGCCTTAGTTGCCCAACATAAATATAAATCCAAGAATCCAAAGAAGCAAAATCCTCGCCACAACAAGAAGCAACGTAAGGGTCCCAAATCCACTCAGACAACTTCAACTCCTAATGGTGACAAATGAACAAAATCTAAAAATAAGAAGACTAACAGACATTGCAACTTTTGTGATAAATATGGTCATGATGAGTCCAAATGTTTCAAGAAGATGGCAGCTTTAAAAGCAATGATGAAGAAGCTCAACATCAATACTGATTATACATTTTATTCTTCTTCTCATGGACATGCACTTTTTGCTTCTGGTTTCTCCTTCAATGCAACTTCTAATTATTCTTATGATGAGTGGCTTATTGATTCTGGATCATCTTATCATATGTCTAAGAATAAAGACATATTTTCTTCTCTAAATGAATGTAACACCAAGAAAATATTTGTTGGTGATGATAAATCTCTTAGTGTTGTAGGATCTGGAATAGTTCAAGTAGATAATGGTCATTTCAATGATGTATTATGTGTGCCAAGTCTTTCTTGTAACCTTCTATAAGTATATCAAATCACTCATTCAGGTGAAGGTAAAACCGTAGAGTTTTCACATCACCAAGTTGTAATCAAGGATTTAAAAGACCATAAGTATGTTGTTGCAACTAGAATTGTTGATGATATTACCAGGTTGTACAAGTTTGACAACTTTGGGTCATCATATTTTCTATCAGTTTTTGTTGCTCATAGCGATGAATTGAGAAAACTTTGGCATGAGTGGTTTGGTCATCTAAACTATCACTCATTGCAACAACTATGTAATCAACAAATGATGATTGTTCTTCCTCTTATTTCATGCAGAGATGGTGTTTGTGCCAGTTGTGTTCTCGACAAACATCATCGGGACAATTTTGACAAACATGCCTCAGGCCCTTTGCAGCTTGTTCAAAGTGATTTGTGTGGTCGACTTTCTTCTCTTTCTTTTTTTGGGTGCAAGTATTTCTTAACTTTCATTGATGACTTTTCCAAACATACTTGGGTTTACTTCTTAAAACTTAAGAGCAAAGTTTTTGGCCTACAAGGCCCTTGTAGAAAAACAATCTTGCCATCAAATTCAAAGGTTAAGAACATATAATGGAGACAAATATGTGAACAATAATTTTACAAGTTACTGCACTACACAGGGCATCCAAATGCAACACATTGTTCCATATACACCACAACAAAATGGTGTTGTTGAGAGAAAGAACCACACATTAAAAGAAATGGCTAATTGTATGATCCAATCTAAGGCATTAAGTCTAAAGTATTAGGCGAAAGCCATCAATTGTGCAAATTACATAGTAAATCACACTCCCACAAAGGATCTTAAAAATATAACACCAGAAGAATCTTGGACTAAAATTAAATCAGATGTAAGTCACTTTTGTGTATTTGACAGTATAATATGGGCTCACATTCCTGATGAGAAAAGGAAAGCATTGTAGCCTAAACGTGAGAAGTGTATATTTGTTGGTTACTCTGAAGATGTCAAAGGTTATAGACTTATTCAACCACATTATAATGAAATTATTATTAGAAGAGATGTTAAATTTGATGAAAATATATTGTCCTGTGAACCTAATTCAATGATTGTTCCTTCTTCAGCCTGCAAGACATCTTCGATGTTTGTGTCTTCTTCGGCCTACGAGCCATTTTCGACGTTTGTGCCTTTTTCTGTTCCTATTCTAGTTTCTTCTTTAGATGACGACAATGAGGATGAAAATCCACCTCCTCCTGCTCACCTTCCTCCAGATGAGTCATTTGAACCTGAACCAACACCAACTCCACTGCTTCCTAGATGGTTCCATTTAGCATGAGAAGCAGTTGGTGATCCTTCAGATTAGCATCAGACATGTTCACAGTTCCAACGATCCTCTTCTCTTTTGGCTCAAGTTTCAGAGACTCATGATCTAGAGACATTTGCAGAAGCTTCAGGTCATCTAGATTGGAATACAACAATGAATGAAGAGTATCGTTCTTTAATGGAAAACGATACTTGAAATCTTGTACCTCTTCCAAAAGGAAGAAAACTTGTCAGATGTAAATGGGTCTACATAACTAAGTATGCATCGGATGGAAGTGTTGAAAGACACAAGGCTTGGTTAGTTGTCCAAGGATTTTCCCAAGTTGAAGGAATTGACTATAATGAAACCTTTTCCCCTGTAGTCAAAATGAATTCCATCCGCCTTGTTCTTTCCCTTGCTGCCTCACATAAATGGGAGGTCCATCATATGGATGTTAAATCTGCCTTCTTGGATGGAGATTTGCAAGAAGAAATCTACATGGAACAACCTCCTGGCTATGTCCGGAATGGCTCTATCCTTGTTTGTTGCCTTAAGAAATCTCTTTATGGTCTTAAGCAAGCTCCTCAAGCTTGGTATGCCAAAATGGACAACTTTCTTATTGACACCGAATTCTCTAGATGCCATTCTGATCCTAATGTCTATACCAAGAAAGTAGGATGACATCTCATAATCCTTTTCCTTTATGTTTATGACCTTATCCTTACTGGTAGTGACTCAAAAGTTTTAAACCATGTGAAAAGCAACCTTAAGAAGAAATTTGAAATGACAGACTTATGATTTTTGCACTATTTTCTTGGCCTCCAAGTTTTAAAAACCAATGAAAGAATTTTTCTTTCCCAGTCTAAGTATGCTTGTGACCTTCTTCATCGCTTTCACATGGAAGATTGTAAAATAAACCCTTCTCCCTTCCAGTCTGGAGTCAAGCTGGATGCCACCTGTACTTCCCCCGAAGTTGATGCCACCTTGTACCCTCAGTTAGTTTGTAGCCTCTTATACTTGACTCATACCTGTCTTGATCTTTCCTTTGTTGTTGGTCTTGTTGCCCGGTATATGAAAACACCCCATGAACGCCATTGGAAAGTAACTAAAATGATACTTCACTATGTTCATGGTACAGTTCAGTTCGTGATAAATTACATTTCAGGGGGGACTCCTTTTTTGGTTGGTTTCACTGATTCAGATTGGGTCGACGACCCTGATGATCGAAATTCTATTGCAGGTTATGTTTTCAGCCTTGGTTGAGGACTTGTCACTTGGGCCTGTAAGAAAAAACAAGTTATTGGACTTTCTTCAGCAAAATAAGAGTATCGAGCAACATGATTTGACAGATTCTTTCAGAGTTTGTATTCTAGCAGCAACATCCGACCAGCCTTTGGTGGGACAATTAGAGTGCCATCAAGCTCGCCTAATACCCAATTCAATATTAGTGCAACAAACACATTGAGCTAGACATGCACTTCTTCAGAAATATCATTCACGATCAAGTTATTGAAGTGCTCTTTTGCCCTACAAAAGATCAAGTTGCAGGAATTTTCACAAAGTCTCTTACATAAGCGAAGTTTTCCAAATTTTGATCTATGTTAGGAGTTCAAGAAGTTGTCATTAAGGGTGGATAGGCTCTAATAGCTCCTTCCTTCTCCTATTATGTCACTATTGTAAATACTTAAATCCTATCCCATGTTGTTCTTAAGGGGGGATGTTAAGTGTGTTTCTTTAGTATGCATTAATATGCATTTGTAGTTAGGAAATCCGATGATCACAATATGTCCTGGACATAGAGTGATCCGATGGTTCATATTCACCTCGATCTTAACATCCATTGATCTGTGGCTTAACACCCGATTGGTCCATGATCTCTATTTAAAGAGAATGGAGGATCATTTATCGATGATCGATTATGAGAAAATCTCTTGTAAAATATCTCTGTAATATTTTTCTTTTGCATTAATAAACTACTCCAAGTGGTCGCGTTGGTTGGGGCTGTGGATGTTTCCCTGTAGGAGTTTTACCACGTTGAAGCATTGGTGTGTTTATCTTTGATATGGTTGTGTGAGTGGTTACTGAAGCTGTTCTTCCTCTATTGGAATACCTGTGTTGTCGAGCAATGAAGACTTGCAAGAAAGGATCCGCGTACTTGCAAAGAGAAACCCTATAGACAAAACTCAATAATGACATGAGAAATTAGCTTTACCAACTACAATGGAATGGTTTGTTTAATGGAAAATAGAGGCAAATCAATTGTAATGACATTGGCCACATGCACATAGTTTTGGTTTTGACACTTTTCAATAACCTAGGACATTTACAAACAATTGGGAGAGTGATTCATTTGGGTTTACAAGTGAGATAGTTTAAATAGAACTATTGATTATATAATCTTTTATTGAGTTTTTGATTTCCCATTGTATTTTTCATTTTTTGCTTTTTTCTAGAAAATACATATTATATATGGAGAAAAATATTTACATCAAAATAGAAAAAGGAAAGAGGGTATATACAATGGAACTTATATCGTCTTCCATAAAACTACTAAAGAATAAATAAAATCAGAATACACTACTACATCTAGGGATTTAACATCCTTTACCAACAAGGTTTGTTTAGCCAACAACTACTTATGTACTTATCATTCCACATGGAACATACAACAAACAAATAACTGACCTCATGGTCCAAAACAAACCAACATGGGATATTCCATAGAGTAAAAGGAGTTGAGATCCATTAGCAATGTTAAATACCAATAAAGGATATATGCACCAAATCACTGCAATCACCCAAGAGCATCACCCTCTAAAGGATCCTTCCCTGAAGAAGAACTGAGTATTGGTCCTAGACACACTGTCATGTTTTTCATACAAATTGATAGTACCATAACATATGCTTTACTATTTGAGGGTGTTGGCAAACCAAGAAAAGACCATAAAAAATCTCACTTTTGGCCAACTTGATCTTGGAGGGAATCCATTTATATATAACCTACCTAGAAAAAACTCTCAACTTATAGGAATTTTGTAAAGCCCACAAATGTGAAGTCAATGAACCCACCTATCCTTTGAATCAGTAGACACTCAACGAGCATTGAGGATTAGGGCTAGAGTATAACTTTGATTGAAAATGGAGTAAATCCTCCTAGAATCATATTGTTGAAGAGGGTAGCCAAATATCCAACTCCAATCAAGCCAAAAGGGCCCTATCATAGAAATATTCATCTTGTACACATCCTCTTGATGAATAAGTCCAAGCATCTCTGTGACTAATGGATGATTTGAAGGGAGCAAAGAAAACTTGTGAACCAAAGAATGCCAATCCTTCCAACAATGCAAAACTAAATGCCATAGGTCCTGCCAAAAGAATATGCCTTTTATACTGAAATGATGCCTTGGAAGCAAGGCATCTCTAGAATATTACCCCCCAATGTCCTCCAACTGCAAATAGGGTGCCTTGCCAAATCCCATCTTGCACTATTTCCCTCCATGTTCCATCAAACCAAATCGACCACCATCCTCCAATCCATCCAAATACTCTCGAGAATAAACCAACCGAGGAATTAGAATAGGTGGGGGGAAGAAATAATCCCACTAGTGAAAGACTCCCCAAACCTTTCCAACATGTTGTGCTAAAGACAACTCATGATATAATAACACTTGTCAAGAGGAAGTTCCCTCCAAACAATGAACCAACCATTTGGTAGAAAGAATACTCCTCTAAGTAGCCACATCAATCAAACCAAGCACACCCTCATCCTCAAACATGGTACAAACATCCTAGGGGACCAATATTAGATCTCTCTCTCCACCATATTTCAACCATAAATAGGAACATAGGATTTGTTGTAACCGTCGACTATGCATTAACTAGGAAACCAACATGAAACATAATAGATGTGAGAGGTATAAAGAATCTTCCCAACCATTGTCAGTTTACTAGTAAATGGTAGGTCCTTATGTTGTCAGATATGGAGCTTGCTCTAAAGCTATTACATACACCAATTTAACATAGCAATAGGGGAAAGGCCCACTCCAAAAGATATGCCAAGATACCACACAATGACCCTTGATCTGATATAAGTCCAAGCAATAGGAAGTCACTTTAGCGAGCAATCTAAACCAACCAACCAATACTTTGTCTTATGCTCACTCTCCACTACCCTTGATGTTGATTATAAAATTTCAGGCATGCACACACAACATCAACAGAGTCCTGGTTTGCTTGCACGAAAAGGAGAGAGTCATCAGTGAAATGGTTTTTAACCATCTCGAACCCATTAGGGAGTGATATACCAAGCAACTGGCCTTTCAACTAAGAAACCTTGAGAAGACCTCCCAAAACATCAACTGACAAGACATATAGATAAAGGGCTAAGGGACACACTTGATGAGTGGATTGATGTAGTGAAATTTGAGGTGATAGAAAATTAATTAACAGAGACAAATATAGAGGCATTAAAAAATAGAGTAGTTTCCATGGCCACATAGTTTGGACTAGACCTAAAACAAGACAACATATCCATAATAAAGGACCAATCCACCTGATTATAATCCTTGTCAAAATCTATTTTTAGAAAAATTCTTTTGACCATACTCATGGGCCCTCTTCATGGCTTCCTAGGGAGAAATCAAGCTAAAGCGACCCTGTACAAATCATGTTTTCTCCTGTTGAAAAATCTTTCTAGCCACACATCAAATACAATGAGCCATTGCCTTAGTAAGAATCTTGTAAGCAATGTAGAGTAAAGTAATAGGTCTCCAGCCCCCAATAGTGTCCCTAGCCACATTCTTTGGAATCAATTTAATCAGGCCTTGATTAAGCGACTTAGATAGAACACTTGAAGAAAAGGCTTTTGCTACCAAACAAAAAAAATCATACCCAATTGTATGTTATCTTTCAGGTTACTCCGAAAGTGTTTACACCATGTTTGGGGGTGCTCCTTTAAATTTGGGGTACATGGTGTGTGTTCATCCCTTGGATGGTATAGGATGGATTTTCATATGGGAGATGGTTCATGATGGATTGACACATTGGAGATAGCTTACTTAGTGGTTGCTTGACCTCAATTAGGTGATTTCTTTGCATTATTCCCTAAGGTGTTGAATTTCTCTTTTCAAAGTGGGGGATTCCCTTCATGATGACCACATGGAGAGTTTTTTTTTCCTAGAGAATTCCCTACTTAGGAGGTGGATATTGGATTACTACATGGAGGCTTGGATTTGTCTCAATGACACTTAGGTTGCTATGATGTTCATGCAGGGGGAGTGGATCCAATGGAGCGCATGGCTTAGGAGTGACATAGTTCACATGGGCTTGTGGCAGAGGAGTGTCGACACACCTTGTGTAGATATTTATAATATTGGATCCCTTATTTTTCACAACATCACCTTGGATCTTGGCATGTGCACCCTTGGAGTGTATCTCTCCACATGTGTGAGTCTACATGTGATTATTGTAGGTTGCTTGTAAGGGAATTGGTCCACAGATGTATTTTTTTCCTCCCTTAACTCTCATATATATAGAGTAAGGAGAGATTCCTTTAACTCATCATCATCATACTCTTTTCTTTGCGCTTGTCTTGTTGGAGGAAGTTTTTAGGGTTCATGAGGAAACTCCAAGAGGAGTTATGAAATTTAGAGAGGAAGTCTTGGTTTGGAGATTTTTTTGTGACTAGGGTTTACTCTTGTGAAGAAGATGTTGGAGACAATGATCACTTTCTCTCTTATATATTCATTTGTACTTGATATCTCTTTCTATTGGAGTTCCTAGGGATTCTTGATCTTCTTGGAGCATGTTGATGTCTAGGGTTATGGTTTCATCCCTTGGAGATTTGGAAATCGGGGTTTTGAGGTGAAACCTTAGGTTGTAATTGGTGAAGACGAAGAATAAGAGGATATGTCTTGCCTTGGAGGAATAACTTTAGTAATTCATGCTTGTTGGATCTCCTTGGTTGAGCTAGGGTTGTTCATTGTTTTCCCTAGCTAGGGTTTTGGAGAGCTAGTGGATTGTACTATCTTTTTGATAAAGCTATGGTATGTACAACAACTTCATTTTATGCATATCAATGAAGTTTTTAGTTGTCAAATGCTTGTGTAATTTCTGATTTGATTTTTCAGCCATTTATATTCTTCATGGTTGTAATTTCTAGCTATATATGTCTTGCTGATTTTCCATAAGGGCATTTATGTTAAGAGATTAACATTGTAATTGAAGAAGATAAGGGTTGTTTTATTGATGTAAATAAGATTTTCCAGATATGGTTTATGCATGATAAGATTTCCCTAGAGTGCTAAAACTTATAGGAACACTTTGGTATCTTTTCTATTGGATTTCCTAGAAGTTTGAGGTTGTGAATTATTGACATATTGTCCACTTTAGTTGTTGTTTTGTATTATATTTTATAGTATCCCTAAGGCTGAAAATTCACAGGGTTAAGATCTATGAAACCTCTAATTAAGAGATGAAATTTTTATTTGCATTAGTTGTCATTTTTCCAAAACTTTAAGCTCCATATCCCACGTGGGTTTGTAGACATCACAATGAATCTCATCCAAACCCGAGACTTTCCATTATACATGGAATTAAGGGCCACCAAAATCTCCTCTTTAGAAAATTCAATGTCCAATATGTCTTAGTCCCCAACAAAAACATTATGCAAAATAACCTTGTAACAAGAGGTCCTAGCATCTAAGACTTGATCTGTCAATGTATATAGAAAGAAAATATTCTAAAAATGAAAACCAAAAATACCTTTGACCTCCACTAGATCCTCGACAAAGGACTCATAATCTCTACGCAAACCAAGGACTCTATTAGCTAGCACCTTCCTTTTCAGGTAGGCGAAGTAAAAATTGGAACTCTCATCGTCTTCCTTAATTCACTAAAACCTGGACCAAACCCTAGCTCCCTTGGAAATGTACTCCTCCTCATGGACTATCATTTCCAACCTGGCAATGTCCTCTTGTATACCACATTGTGAAGATCCTCCTCAAGGAAAATTCAGACCTCTTCAGGGTGAACCTAACATCTCTCATCTCCTTGTTCCTTCTATGAGCCATCATCCACCCCCCCACCCTCTTATGAACTTAATCATGTTGAAGACAAAAACCACCCACCACATAGCCAACCCTGAGCTCCTAGAGGTTAGGGAGAAGTATTCCAGACCCGATGCATTGATGCTTGAAAATACAAAGACTCCACTTGAGACATAATCAACTTGAACAAAGAGGAAGGTGCCAAATCCACCATGTGACCAACCAAAATATTCATCTAAATAGGGAAGTTATCAGAACCTGTAACTCCCATCAAAACATATAATAGTGGAAATTCCCTAAAAATCAAATATCTTCCATGGGATCATAAACTCTATCCAACATAGCATATACATTGGCCTTACCTTGCTAGTAATTAGTCCATGTGAACCAACCACCATCATATTCACCTTTTTGTTTCAAATTAGGGTCATACACATGTAGATTAACCTTACAATGAGATCACATTTTCTTCTTCGCACCATTGATCACTTTCCTTGTTCCTCCACCTTGATCACCCTCCCATTTCCCCATATTAAACTCCCCCCCACACCACTTAATCCATAATCGGGAGAGAGGAATCCAACAAATAGAAAACATGACCATGCTCCAAACATAGTTTAGGAGCATACACTGTATAAAACCCTAAAAGTCCATGTTGACCCAATAAGGTAATACAAACACACCAGTTCTCCAGGTCCCTCCCATGGTCCACAACAAAGTATTATAGATGAGGAGAAAGAGAAAGAACCACTCCCTACTACCTTGAATATGGTTTGTGGCCTATAAGGGGCCATTTCAATAATAACTCACATGGTTATGAAGCATGAACATTATTGATTTGACTTCTTGAAGGAATACCAAGTAAGGCTTAGTTTGATTCAACACTCCAAAAAAATCTATTTTCTAGTGGGAATCATCATCCCTCGAACATTCCATGATAGTAAGGAAAACTTCATTCCAAGGGGAGATGAAGTGCTAGGCTACTTAACTGGTTACCTATTGGTTACTTAAGGGGCTTGTTTGTCTGGAAAATGAACTACAACATCTCTATAAGACTTAATTCAAATATTAAGTCTCATGTTCCTCCTTGGATTGTCCAACTTCACAGGGAAGAGGCTTAATTCCATTTGTTGGACTTCACTTGCCAATATCTACCTCCATATTGTTAGTTTTCAATCTACTTGGGACCGCAAACCCCATGGGTTTGGAATTCCTAGTTCCCTAAGGATTTCCAACCAATGTAGAATTGGTGTCTTGAGACACTCATTGCACCACCAAACCATTAGGGATCAAGGAATAGAATTGACTCGACTACTTAAAATGTCCAGCTCCCAATCCTAAGGATGTTGGAGGATCACCACCCCAGTCTTCCAAATCAATACATTGAAGGACACCAACCTGAGTAGTTGGAATGGATGGGGTTGTATACCCTCGCCCAAAGGGGCTTATGGATTGGCATTTCAATGAGGGAAATCCAAAATGAAGTGATCCCATGCCTAACAAGCAAATATATCATTCGATAAGTTCAAGTACCTCACCTTTTGGCATCACACACCATCCATTGTGCACACAAAAATAGGAGGAATCTTTTGCTTAAGATCCATCTCCACCCACAACCAAGGGTTTCCACAAAAGGAGTTATGTTGATCATAAATGATGAGCACCTTGCCAAACCTTTTGGAAAACAAGTCTATGAATGAATGCATGTTTGTTGGGAGGGTGGGAAATTTCCAACCAAAGAGGTTAATTAGCTTGGCCATGGTCCTCTAGGTTGAAATATTCTCACCAAGACTATACAAATATAAAGAGCCAGTAATGTTCCAAGTACCAAATTGAAGCACATGTTGAGAAATGACATCCGAGTTGAATAGAAGGAACACATACTTAGAACCCAAACCCCAGTAAGAATTCAAAGAAATACCCTTATCTTCACAGTTTAGAATGCACCATTTGTTAAAGGCATCCTCATCTAGCATTATTCACACAAAAAATAGAATCACACCTTGAGATTCCAGGTTTTTGCATCCCTCAAAATCTTCCTTGTTCTTTTCTATATCTAAGTTGAAGTTATCCAAATCCTAAGAAAGAGTGTTACCCTTCCTCGAAGGATTCGAAGGAGGCACCTTTGTCCCCTCTCCCTACAAAACTAATTGCACCTAAGAAGGATTAGAGGAATAATTCACAATCTCCATATTTAAACTATGGGATGCAGATGATAGAGGACCAACACAAGCTCCTTTAGGAAGGAGGGAAAACCTAGGTCCTCATTGTTGATTTTTCAATATGCAAGGTTTAAGCATGAAGTTCATTCCTTTTTAGCATTTAACTTAAACCATAAAAACATTTGTTGCAAAAACTAAGATCATAAGAAGAAACACCATGCAAAAGTACACAAGAAGTATCTTGGGAAACCCTTCTCAACAAGGGAAGAAAGCCTAGCCAAATCCTTTTCTATATTCTTCAAGAGAAATACGTTCACCACCAAGAAAACCTAGCACACAAGAGGGTTATTGTAAACCCTAGAAGACTAGCGCCCAAGAGAGGTGCACACTTTTCCCAAGAATATGTACTTGTTGAAATTTCCAAACTCACACAAAAGATATGATTTCTTAATGGGGAATCTAACTTTACTTATATTAGACTTGACCTATCAACATAAGTGTCTATTGGCACAACAGGGCCGACCTCTCTAACTCACAATATAATTAATAATAACCAGATTAGTTATCTTTCACATTAATTATCAATTACATTAAGGTGGGGTCGACCTGTACCCTTTACATTACAATTAGGGTTACAGGCAGGTTTGACTCAAACAATATAGCAAGGGATTTCATATACCCACTAGTGCACAACCACTAGGGGCACATCCATAGGGATTTCTATATCTCTATCTCACTGCGTCTCAAAGGAGAACCACACTCACTAGTGCTCAACCACTAGGATCATGTTTACTTGTGCTCATCCACATGCACATCCACTCAACAGTTCTTCTTTCCCACTGCATTACACATGAGAGTCATTTGGAGTTCATCATCTCAACTCTTTGCTCAAAGGAGGATAATACATCGTCTTCATATATGTCATAGCGATGCACCCAACTCATGGGAATTCACACATTCACCTTGTGCGCAACCACAAGCACGTCCAACTCAACAGATCTCCTTTCTCACTGCGTTACACAGGAGAATCATCTGGAGTTCTTCTCAACTCTCTATAAGGAGGAGGCCATCTCTACATTCCATATTAGTCTCAGATAGGAACCACACACCCATCTCAGGGGCTCTCTCTTAGGTTTGTGTCTTGGAGAATGTCTCACACAACAGTAATCATCAACACTCATGAGATTGAGAGTCTCCATCATTAGGCAATTTCTCAATCTTAGTAGGTATGAGACGACCGAAAGTTCGTCGACACAAGAAATATCCAAAATAAAAAAGGGTATAATACAATAATCCATGTAGGATAGTAAAATATATTATAAAAGAATGTATAAAGACAAATTGATAGATTGCGATGATTATAATGAGAACCAAGGGTTGTATATATATATATCCACGCAGGGGTGCCCTTTCATAAGAGACATGACCTTTCATAAAAAGTGTCTCTTCATAATATATTTAAGTATTAATCACTATTATTTAATTATGTATTTATATACTATTTATACGTATATTTGTGTTCATAACATTTCCTTCCCCTTAAAAATGCTTTGTCCTCAAAGCATACTTATGGGAGACTTATCTCTTTCTCTGGCTTGTAATATTGTTTCCTAATTCTTCATTCTTGAGTGAGTGATCGTTGAGGACTTGAGATGATAACATCTTCTAAGCATTGATAAGAACCATCGAATTGTAAAGGAGTCTTACCACCCTAATTCGATCTTTGACGGAATTGAGAATTTATAGGGTTCTTGGAAAGAACTTGATATATTTTGACTCCCATGCTAGCTTCTACTTTGAGCACCACTTGTAGTAGAAGTAATATTCTTTGGCATATCGATCATTTGTTTTTGTTGATACATTGATTGACTGAAGTATCGACTTTTGTGATTAGGATGTCGATAACACATCCTTGCAACTTGATCTTTACTTCATATATTTGTAGCTTTTTCTTGATTAACTTTTGGAATTGAGTCTTCTTAATACCCTTGGATTGTTTCTACATCGGTTGGATTTGCATCCCTTTGAGTTGTAAGGTTGACTAGGTCTGTATTAATTCCCTTATCCAGAATTGGGATTTTTACATCTAAAGACTTCTCTAGTTCCATAGGTTCATTCATTGTCTCTTTATCGACTATTGATGTTTTGCGATCTATCTCTTCTTGTAACGATTTCTTATCATGCTTAAGCCTTTTAATTTGTGTTAGTAGGTTTTGATTGTGATTTTTTATACATGATTTTTCTTCATTATCTGATTTGAAGATATCTTTAATGTCTGGATTTTCACATTTCTGTTCTTTCGACTTTCTGATTTGTGCTAGTAACCCTTCATTAAGGTTCTTCAAAAGAAAAATTTCTTCAATTTTTTCTAATAGAATCTTCTCGATATCTTGATTCTCTTGTTCCAACTTTTGAAAACACCGTTTCTTCTCCTTGGACTTCATGATTTTTGAAATTAGTTTCTAATTATGATTTCTTAGGCAAGAAATATATTCCTCTTTTTCAATGATGATCTTGTCTCTTTCTTTCTAGCGATTCTGCAACTTTTGTATTGACTTCTAGTTATATTCAAGGATCACTTATGATATGTCCTTCAGGTCTTCGGATGATGTATCTTCTAAAAATTACTTCATTGTAACATCCTGCAATGTGATTTTATTCTTCTTCTTATAAGAAAATGTCAAAAACTTTCTCCATGTGTTGAAGATAAAAGTACCCAATGTATCCACCCAAATTGAACCTAGAGTTATATCAACATTGTCTTGATACGTCGATACGACATTAAATCGAGCTATGAATTTGTTATCACCAATAGATAGTTGTAGGTTCTTAATTTCATATTTCTCATTGGAAAGAAACATGTCATTTTCAATTATATTTGGTTCTGGAACCATTAATTGGTTTTTCAGGTCAATGTTAATGTGATTTTTCCTAGCAGTTGGGAAAATAACGATGTTGATATTCTTTCCTTGAATAATCCCATTAAATTTTAATAAGGAATGCACATATTTTTTATAAGTATGAGGTAATCTTCCTTGTTTTTCACCACAAACTCCATTTTTTTATTATCTTTTTGTCGAAAAATTTCGTTTAAAAGTACACAATATATATAATACAAAAAGTTTCATTTAACTTTTAAATATATTTTATATCACTTTTCTTCTTCTTTATCTTACCACCACTTATATATATATATATATATATATATATTAAAGAGAACTTATACTCTTAATAGATCATATAATCTCTTTATGACTTAGTCGAACTACCGAAAATGATTTATATGGTTTACTGATATCCATTATTATTGACGTTTTAATTTTATGCAGCCATCACACTTTTTTTCGCTGGTTATGAATGATAAGAAGATTAATATAATTTTAATTCACATGTTTACACCCTAGAATGGCGGTTAAGAGCGATGGTTAATGGTTAATTAATTTTGACCAATCGAGTGATGGTTAATTAATTTTGACCAATCGAGTGATGGCTAATTAATATTGACCAATCGATTTTGTGTTGGGGCACATTTTTTCTGAAAATCTCTCGGTGTCCCTCTAGGGAGTCGAATTAAATTAGAGGATTTGTGAATTTTAGCGGCTCCGGTTCTCTATTTCACGTCCTCGATATATACCATGTGTCGACAGCCAATTGATCAATCGGATAATGTTTTTCCGACTTCTGGACAAAGATTTTGGCACAACCTATGGCGGCTTTGACAGTTGGCATAACCCCACAAACTTCCTTTTTCTTATTACTTATTCACGAATTTCTTCTTCGTATTGGGTAGAGACAGTCTTAATTCCCCTAGATATGCGTACAATTATAGAAACCATGGTCATATATTTATTCTATTACTTCTGTGTTATTTTTTTTTGTGTATTTTCCAAATTTATGGTCTCTTATATTTGCAGCGGATAGATTTTTCTTTCAACCAGATATATATATTTTTTTCAATTCCTGGGTGAAATATCTTCGTTTCGTTTAGCAGATATTCTGAATGACCAAGGGTCGATTGTGGTCAAAGACCATAGATTCAAATAAACTTCGAGAAGATGGGTTTGGCCAAAATCTGGGTCAACAGAAATGCCTGAGAAAAGGGATTTGATACCAAATGAGACGAACAAAAGTTCGCTCACACCAAAAATATGCACAATACTTGGAATATAACACAATAATCCATGTAGGACTGTAAAATATATTATAAAAGAATGTATAAAGATAGATTGATAGATTGATATGATTACAATGAGAACCAAGGGCTGCATATATATCCACACAGGGGTGCCCTTTCATAAAAGACATGACCTTTCATCAAGAAGGTGTCTCTTCATAATATATTTAAGTATTAATCATTGTTATTTAATTATTTATTTATATCTTATTTATACTTATATTTGTGTTCATAAAAAGGTACACCCAAAACCTTATTAATGTTAGCTTCAACCATCACTTACTCTGACTCTAGGCCGAGATCCACCACAAATCTTTCATCCATCGGATCCACATTAACTTTTGATGGGAGAGGTGTCCAATTCATAGTTGTTGTTCTTGAGCTACCAGCACCAACCGTAGTTAGCTTGGTGTTGATCAATACCACCACAACATGCATTGATCCATCATTATCTACACTTTGTGAGGAAATATACTTTTGGGGGAGGGAAAAATCTTGAGATTTACTTTGGAAATGCTATACATGTCCGATCTTTCCTTGCCACCCCATAGCCAACTTTTGTCAAAAACCATCTTTTCCACATCCCTGTGAACACCCATCAACATATTGATACCCTTTTATGATTCGTTAACACTGGACTTATATCCTACACGCCTCACCAACATGGATCTTGGTATAAACAAAGTTTTGTTTTTTGTTCTTGATGGATTTAGATCTGTTCCATTGCTTGTTTGTGTAATGGTTCAAGTTCAACAACACTATGTCAAGCACTCTAATTCTACTAAATGATTTCTAACATTATTATGCATAAAAAGGCATATGTAGTAGCTCAATTAACAACACATCAACACTTCAATATTCATATGAACACTTTTTTTCTTAATTGCCAACACTGAATAAACTTTGTATTTCACAATTTCAAACCCAACACTTCACACATCTACCCATTCACAATTGTGATAGGATGCAATGCCTCCTTCTAGCTTTCAGTATCATTGTAGCCAAGGAAATTATCCAAATACATATCTAATTTGTAATCAACAACCAATTCAATGCAGGTTGTAGGAAATTCACTTTGCTTAGAATATATGGTAGTGGTAATTAATTGGATCGAAGGAGCAAAGAGTTGGTTGTAGCATGCATTTTGATTTTAGTAGCTTGGACCAATAAAAAATCAGAGAAAAAGATGCTAAGCTAGAGAATGTAGGTTGTAGATTGTGAGTGCACAACATTTAAACTCACATGGTATACCTTGTGATTAATACAATTGAAGGATTTTTGTGTACTGGGTGAATAGAACACAAAGGGTTCAATGCTATCCTCTATACAATGATTTTTCAGCTGAGAAAATGGGTTGTGGCTAACCTCTAGCAATACCAATGGACAAAAAATAATATTGTGGGTGACCAATTGCATGTGTAAATGCCAATGGTGTGTTGTAACCTGGAATTTGATCAACCTACCAACTAATAAACAAAGGTAACCACCCAACATTACAAAAAATTGGACATCATGTTGTAGAATGTGAATTTCACACTAGCGAACATAGTCACTAATGACAATGTTGTTATATGTGAATTACATGTCTTATAGGATACAATTTTTATACCAACAATTGATTAACATAACAAATCCAACCAAGCACACGACAAATTACCTTGGAAACCCAAATGGGAAAATTGACATTTGATGGGCATTTTATTATGTTTAGGAAATTGCTACAAAGGGCGAGCTATGCACTCTCAATAGAGATTATGGTTCATTCTTAATAGCAATGTCTTACAGATTGCTTGGCTCAGGGACAACCTTTGATATTTGAGCATGTATTTTCTCCCAAGTCCCTCATGCTTTTGTAGCTGCCTTTCTTCTTCATTTCATGTCTTCTTCACTATCCTTTGGTTCCAGTGGCATTCTTTTTTTAATAGGGCTACTTGGAAGATCAACCATCAAGATGAGTCATACATATTTTGGTGGCTTTGGCTTTGGAAAATTAATTCAAAGTTTTCCAAAATTTAATTACAAAGTTTGGGATGAGGAATTGTATTTCGGATCACACCTCTCCATTCGAAGGTTTTTGGTCCCCACAAGCTTTAGCTCGATTCTCTATATTCTTCTTTGCATTTGTGTTCTTGCCTCCTTTTCTACCACAAATCAGAGTTGTCTCTTGGATGTTATGGAGTCTTCAAGAACCCCACTAATTCATCTCTTTATATCCATCTATGATAGATCTCCAAGAATGTGTGCTTCAATTGGAGGATGTAAGATATGAACTGAATAGGGAATGCCTTTGGCATAAATTTCTTGTTCACTTCATTGGTGGAGTTGAAATATCCTACTTCTATAGGTTCTTAGACAATGGCTACTTCTTCTTCCTTCCCCTTATGCCTCACACTCCACACTATTCTTTTGGCAGTGTGGTTATTAGGATGAAGTTATGAATGAAGCCTTCAACACTTGGCTTCCCAATGTCTATTCAACTTCATGTAGTACTAGAAAAATTTCTTGTTATTGCATGGGTTTCTTGGCATTCTCTTCTTATTTGTGTTCCTATAAACGTGCGGTTATCTTGGGGAATTTTTCTTTCCATTTTTCCCACCAAAGGAACATGCATTAAAGTGCCAACAATCACTAGCCTTGTGACCTTTCTTCTTTTTTATTTATTTATTATAAAATGCGTCTTATATTTACAAACAAATATTTACAAAAAACTGTAAAGAAAGGATGGAAGGGTATACACAATGGTGATTATATACTCTTCCTTAGAGCTACGAGAATTGAAAGAAAATTAGAATATTCAACTAAGTCCAAAGAGTGGACATCTTTTATGAAAAGAGCTCCTTTGTCCAGAAGGTGATGGTGAACCTCATCCCACCACATAGAACAAAAGGAATACATGGAGCTAACCTCATGAGAAAAAACAACCTTACACCTAACTTTCCATAGAATTAATAAATTTGAGATCCTCAAATAGTGCCAATTTTCGTAGGCTGATCCATAGAGCACCAATCACCAAATAAATTAGAATGCTAGTGAAAATTGTCCTAAAGAAGCATTGAACATTGATCCTCAAGAAATGTGCAACACTTCCTATCAAATTGGCACTCCCAAAATATGTTCTTTACAATCTCGGATCATTGACAAACAAGATAGAGGCCATAAGAAAACCCAATTTTGGCTAGCCTGGCCTTGGATAGAACCATCTGATAAATCATCAACCTTGCAAAAAATCTTAGCTTATAAGAAATCCAATGTGATCAAACATTGTACAACTTCCAAGTAAATCTATCCTTAGAAACTTTGGATATCTAGCGAGCATTTATGACTAGGGATAACTGATTCCTTTGGTTCATAATTGAATATAGACAAAGAGAGTCATAATGTTGAAGCGATCAGTCAAAGCACCAACTCCAATCTCTCCAAAAACCCCCAGGCATATCATTGTTTAGATTAAATAACTTAGTCTTTGAGATAATCCCTCGTAACTCCATAATTAAAGGATGATAAAAAAACAAGGAGATCATACTCTTGACCAATAGAACACCATTCCTTCCAAGAGAGAGATATTGAATCCCACAAATCACCCCTAAGAAATATGTCCGACCTACTCAATCAATGAGACAAGAAGTGAGGCAACTTTGCCACCCATGAATCCTTAACCCTCCAACTCCAAATGAGACAACAAGCTAAATCCCAACTAGATCTACTACACTTCCATTGGTAATGAACCAAACCAGCAACTACCTTCTAGGTGGCCTATATTCTCCAAAATATGAGTGAGACAAACATCTAAAATAAATGAGGAGATGAGATTGGATCACAGTTTGAATGCCCCCTGAAATCTACCTAAATGTTGTGTGAAAGTACATGATGCTGAAATAAGATCTAACAAGGGGTTGAACTCTCAAGACACTACACCATCACTTGGTCGCCATAATACTCCCTTGAGTGGAAACATTAATCAAACCAAGCCCCTCCTCATCTTTGGGCATGGTGCGAGTATCCCATGGATCCAAGGGCAAGTCCTGATCTCCACTATACCTGGACCAAATATAAGTTCTCAAAATATGCTCAAGCCCTCGAAACTAATCCTTGTTGGGAAACCAACAAAACACATAATATACATGAGAAGCTTGATTAATGTACCTAACAAATAAAAGATCTTTATAATGCCAAATTTGAATCTTTCTTTGCAATATCTATAAACACCAATCCCACATGGAGATTGGTGACAAGCCAATGCCAAAGGGAATCCCCAAATTTTATGCAGTAAACCTAGGGTGAATATGAGACTAGGTATTAGAG